>RCUC01160223.1:0-28705 GCA_003697995.1 Taxidea taxus jeffersonii | reverse complement strand
GGCGGAGGTAGTAGATTAGTAAAAATAACAAGCTTTGTTTATGCAGCTTTCTCAGCTTTAACATCCCTATCTCTGGTAATAAAGATGTCTATTTACTGTTTAGTATGAGGAGGGTACTTTTCTTAGAGAAGATTTATTTCTTGCATTCAGGGGAAAAGAGGAGGGTCTGAGAGTCCTTACACAGGCTGTCTCTAACTTTTATCTAAAAAATAACATCGTCAAAGTAGCATAGTTTAGCTGTCCTTGCCTTTACATCTCTCTGCTGAGAATGCACATTCCCCAGCTCTTTACATTATTGGTTTATGGCCTATTCTCAGGTAGCAGCTTGAAATCTCAAGTCTTTAAAGAGGGCTTTCTTGATCACCCAGCTATATCTCAGCCACCTCTTACCATACTCCATATCTATCTTACTTTATTTATTATCTGTCTCCTCCACTAGTTATGAGATCTGTGATATTTATGATAGCTTGTCTATATGGTTTATTACTGCATCCCTACTGCCTAGGAATAATCCCTGGCATAAAACTGATGATATAAAATGACGCATTCAATGAATAAACAAATGCTTAATTCTTTGTGCTTTTGAAAGGTAAGAAATAGAAGGAATACTAGAACACCAAAGGCAACTGGTAGGGTGTAGGGGAAAATCTTCTTGTTTTGTTTTATTGTTTGGTCATTATTTCATTATTTTTTTCTTATTTGATTAAAGTGCTAGTGCCAAAAAGAATACATTTAACATCCTTGTGGTTAAGATGTAGATTATCTCAGCACTATACTCTTTCATCATGTAAGATCATAAAAGCATGGACTGTTATTACTGGAATCCCATGTCCAAAATTCATCTACTCCAAGCATCTGTCTTTTCTTCACCTGACATCAATTCTAAAGAGGTAGAGTGACCATATGGCATAAAGTGAGTTAAAGTCAAGATGATGAATTTAAAATCAGATCTCTGGGCTCTCAAGCATCTGTTATTTATATCATATCACATTGACATTGTGCAAATATATATGTTTGTATATATATGCATGTATATGTATGTATATTCAGATATATGTAAAAAAGTATGTTGGTGGGAAATTGTTGCTGTGTTTTGTAATGTATATTTATGTCAATTAATTTGACAAAATAGGTATAATCCCATTGAAGTGAATGTAGAATGTTTCTAAAAACTCTAATTCAAACTAGAATTTTGCCATTTGATTGTTGCTTAAGAAAAGCCTGTGGTTAGGTTACTTAAGCAAATTTTTATTTTTTTTATTTTTGCAGTAATAATGTTTGTTAAAATATATTTCACTACAGATCAATTTATTATATTGGTCCTAGGAAAAAAAATATGTTTTCACTTAGAAGTTTTTCCCAACTTAAATTGTATTTCAGCAATTATGATGTGGAAGTACATAAATAATTTGTGGCTCAAGTGCCAAGCTTCTTTTCTTTTCTCTAACTTAAGTTGTTTTTTTTTTATTAGAGTCCTTTGGGGGAATCAATTGCCTACTCCCTCCAAGTAGTTTTTAACTATTGCAGGTAGAGTTAGGCTCACCAAGCTTACTCCAGGTCAAACCATTTTGAAATGAATTAGTGACCTGAGGACTGGTTAAGTAATTTGCTATTTTGGCCCAAATCTACTTCAGCATCTGTTGCCACTATAGATTTTGCATCATTTCTGAAATGCTCTTTCTGAAATCAAACTCCATTTCCTCTGGTGATGCCCTACAGTTGAAAGAGTTGATTAGCTTTTGTTAGGTTGTTATTCATGATCACAGTAACTAGAAATGAAAATCCTAAGGCACCAGAATGGTTATGGAACCCCATTAGACTGATTAATCTCATTTTTAAAATTTGAGTTAGAAGAGGAACACTTTTATTGCTATTCCTTCCAAGTGAAGGATTGTTTATGAAATATTTTCTTGGATTTACTCTTATTTTTTACTCTTAAGCCTACTCCTAATTTGTGCCAACTCTAGCTGCCACCTTTTTCTAGTTTTCCTATAGAAACTTCAAGTTTGAGGTATAATATTAATTTGTTAATTAACAAAGAATTCTCAAGTGAGAAACATTGTATTAGGTGTTATGACCTATAAATAGAGTATTAGCAATTGATGAGTACCTTAAGGCTGATGTATTCCTATATTACCATGAGAATTCAGTAGGAGAAATTTGTTTCCAAAAAAGTTGGGTAATGAAGGTAGTAATGATGGCAGATTTTATGGAGATGGTTGTGTTGGACATTAAAGGATTAGGAGAATCTTACCAGACAGAGTTAGAATCTCATGAATGGATGAATCAAGAGAGTGGTAAGAAGACTTAAGGTAAGAAATCCTGTGAAATTCAATTAATAGATACAGTCCTATTGGCTTGTAATATAGCAAAGAGGATGAAGATCAAGGTAAGGTGAGCCTGAAAAGAGAGGTTGAAAGCTGGTAGTGAGATACTTGAATACCATGTCCTCGGGCATTATTTAGCAGGCTGTTGAAAGCCAATACACTCTTGGCTGATCCACTAAGTTATTTATGGTGTTGTTCCATTTACCTGACATGTCCTTATGATTTCATCTTGCTCAGAGGATCTCAGAAGTATAAATATCTCTTAATAATGATTGGGAGAAAGATTAAAAAGATAGCGGTTATATCAGGCTTGTACAGGAATTTACATCTAGCCTGATCACCAGCTTGATTATCTTGTTTAATAGAATGGACTTTTGGGTTGAATCAAGAAGATAAATTTTACAGCAATAACTGTGCACTCTTGTATTTAGTTCATATAGGTCAGTGGCACGGTGCAGGATAGGTTTGACAGTAGACGTTGGGAAAGGAGAATTTATCTGACCAGAAGCTAGATAAGGAGTCATGCAACTGCTAAAAAACAACAAAAACATATAATTCAGCTAATAGGGAAGATGGGACATTCACTGAAATGACTACTGTATTTGTAAATTAGTTGATGGAAAAAAATCTGAAAATTCATTAAAAAATCTTTGCCCATGTTCACATATAATTTTAGTGGTAAGTGTAGGTAAGAGTATAGAATGCCTTAGTGCCCACTTTATAGCAAACTGATCTGTTTGATCTAGTTATACCTGCTGAAGGAAAGAGGTATGTGGATCATGAAAAAAAAAATCTTTTACATATGGAAAATCCCAAGCTTTGAATTCTGGCAGATTTTAGGTGTATAATTTTCAATAAGACAACCCTGAATCTGTTTTCTCTAGGGAATGCCATGCAGTTGAAAGAGTTGATTAGCTTTTGTTGTGCTGTTATTCATGATCAGAAGCTAGAAATATAAATCCTAATGAGGTAGAAATGGTATGGAAGCCTATTTGTAAAATATCTTCCCTATCTCCCTCAGAGGATTGTTGGGAGAATTCAGAGCTCATGAAAACATTCTATATACTGTGGGGTTCAAAAAGCGATATGGTTTTCTGATTAATAAGAGGATGTTTGTGGTTCTCCTTCTGGTGCTCAGCTTTGGACAGAAAGAAGGGTTGTTGAGGTCAGATGGTTGAACATGTAGTCCACCTTTGTGAATGCCTCGCCTCACCCTGGGATGTTGCTGGCAGATAAATCCATAGTGGCTCTCAAAATGGGGTTCTGGAAGACCCACGTAAGAGAAATACAGAGTGGTTGTTCAAAAAAAAAATGCACATCTCCTCAAACTTGCTGATTCAGAATTGCTGGGGGAAAAAATTGCAGGGGGATGGGACTCATCAATCTGTATTTTCAACAAACTACCACCATTCTTAACCAGGAATAATTTTGTCCCTATCCTTAGGGGGCATTTGGCAATGTTTGCAGATGTTTTCTGGTTGTCACCACTGAGGTAGGGGGTTGGGAATTGTTGCCATGTTGTGGGCAGAGCCCAGAAGTGTTACTAAACAACCCTGGACGCACAGCACAGCCTTCCATGACAAAGAATTATCCAGCCCGTACGTCAACAGTGCCATGGTTGAGAAATCCTGTTGTACACAGAACAATTTAAAATCCGCTTTTCTAGCAGGTATCACCTATACTTGGCAATTATTTAATATATGTATTCATCATTTGTTTATATATTTATTTTCAGAACTCTTTTTCAATGATCTTTATGGAAAAGGTAGAAAGATGTGGAATTTAAGTATAATGTTGGGACTGGGATTAATTAGTTTGGGTGCATTTCTGGATTCTTTAAAAAAAATTGCCTTAAAATTCTTCCACTGAAAGATTAGTAATCAAGAGATTTTAAGCTAGTTATTTCTTTGCACACACTGAAAAACCTTTCTTAATTTGTAGTGGCCAAGAGGGTAATCTTTCTGAAGAGTCAAATGTATAGAATATTTTAAAAATATAATTTAGTTTTGTTAGGTTCAAGGGCAGAGATATTTTTTTGATGGCTTTCAGGGAAGAAGAGGAGGGCTATATATATTTTGAGAACTTGTTTTTACATACAGATAACAATCATTTGTAATTAACAGTTCATTGTTTGAATGCAAACACTGCTGTTAAAGTGGTGATTGAAACAGTGGTTGTCCTTTACTCTCCAGTAGAAAAAAACATTTTCTTCCTTTGCACTATTGATTTGCTAACAAATCTGTTTTATATTTGACAGGATAAAGATAAAGATGAAATCTGCCCAGTACTTCTAAAATATCCTAAATTCTTACAGTCCTTACAAGTGAAACACAACACCTATATTTATTCACTTTGCTTTCATTAAGCAAGAGGATTAGTGTAATATAACAATCATCCTTATTACATATTTAAACCAAATTCAAATTTAACTTCATAAGGTGTCTTCTGCAGATGTTCTCTCATAATGATTTCTATGGTGACTTTCAGTTCTGAAAAGCCTTGAATCTCTAATGAAAATTTTCCAAGTAATACGATGGAATAGAAGCACTAAAACATACTTGGAGATAGAAATTGAAATCATTTTGACTAAATGTATCAGGTTAGAAGTTGCCCTAGTTACTGATTGCTGCTATTAGATATTCCCCTTGCACAAAGAGAGCCAGTTATTGATTTTTGAACTTGAATTTCTTTTGAAATAATTGATTGCCTCTACTGTAGGTCCTTATCTCAGCTTATGAAAAACCAGTGTAATAGGAGTCACCTGCTTTTCTAATGCCTGTCTGATGTTTTGCCTAATTTACTTACCCCTGCTAACCTAGAAGCTATTAGAATGTACTCTTCATGGAGTGCATAAAATTAACGAGTGTCCCATTATGTACTGATGTAGTGACAATATATTTCAGCTACTGTTAATGATGTCTTGATTTACCTTAATCAATTCATTTCAAAGTTGTAGTTCCTGGCATCTCAATTCTATTTTTATATCCACAAAATTTTATTTAATGACACTACTCAGAGGAACAAATATATATGTACATATATATATATACACACAGACACATATAGATAGGTATAGATATATGTCACTGGTTAAAAAGTAAATAAGGGCAAACATTCAGCTACATGGAAAAAAAATCAATGCATTGATTGGACTCTTATTTGTCATTTTATTGTACAGTTGTTTAAAAATTATTCCATGCATTAATTGCAAAAATTTGCAGTTTGATTGAGACTGGGCCTTGGTTGTAGATACCAAAAAAATACAGTGTGCACACTTATGGAAAGGCAATTAAATGGTTTGTTATATACAGTATTCTCTTTTATTCCCATCTGGGGAACAGCAGTTCCCTGTACTTTTGATGCTGACAACCCAGAGTTAGGATCAGGATCCATAGGTTGAAGGATAGGGTCACTATGCAGATACCCTTACTCTAGAAGCCAATCACAGATTCAGGGGTCCTGAAGCCACTCACATTTCTGACCAACTGACTACCAGTTAGGGAGTTCCCACAACCCAGTGCAAGTTTGATAATTCACTAGAACAACTCAATGCAGGAAAGCATTAGACTTAGTTTTTTGTTTTTGTTTTGTTTTTAATATATGGCACACACATAGAGCAGTCTGAGAGGATCTTGAATACTGAGCTTCCATGACTTCTACCTGAAGAACTGGGGTAGTTCACTCTTCCAGCACATCACTGTGATCACCAGTCAGGAAGAAGTACCACTGAATTTCACTATAAAGGCAAAATTGATTGAATCAATGGCCAAGGTATTGAATTCAATCTGCAGTCTCCCACCCCTCCCTGGAGATTGAGCAGGCTGAAAGTTCAACCCTGTAATTATTTGGTTGGTCTTTCTGGGGACCAACTTCATCCTGAAGCTACCTAGGGGTCCACAGGAGTCACCTGATTAGCATTGCAAAAACTCCTGTCACTTAGGAATTTCTAAGAGTTTTCTAAACTCCTTGTCAGAAACCTAAGGCAAAAAAGAAATTATTATACTGCACACAGGTACACCAAATACTTAAATAAGTAAATTGATTCAGTAAAAATTTGAGTGTCTGCTGTGTACTAGGTGTTATTTTAGTAATCAACAAATAAAGCCACCTACCTGTATAAAACTAAAAATTCCTAGAAGGTAACCTAGGAAAAAAGTCTAGATGACTTGGGTGTGATAATGACTTTTTGGATATAATATCAAAGGCACCATGAAAGAAAGAATTGATGAGCTAGTCTTTATTAAAATTAAAAACTTCTGCTCTGTAAAAGTCAATGTTAAGAGAATATGAAGACAAGCTACAGACTGAGAGAAAATATTTACAGAAGACACATCTAATACAGGATATTATGCAAATATATATAAAGAACTCTTCCAACTCAATGATAAGAAAACAATCTGATTAAAAAATGGGTCAAACAACTTCACAGATACCTCACCAAAGAGGATATATAGATGGCATGGAAGCATATGAAAAGATGTTTCACATCCTATGTCATCAGGGGAATGCAAATTAAAATAACAATGAAATACCACTATATACATATTAGAATGATAAAAATTCCAAACACTGGCAACACCAAATGCTGGCAAGGATATGGAACAACAGGAGCTCTCATTCATAGTTGGTGGAAATAAAACACAGTATATCCACTTTGGAAGAGAGTTTGGCAGTTTGTTACAAAACTTACCTTACTATCCAGCAGTCCTGGTCCTGGGATGAATTGAGAGCTTGTGTCCACACAAAAACTTGCACACAGGTGTCTATAGCAGCTTTATTCTTAAGTGCCCAAAGTTGGAAACAACCAAGATATCCTTCAGTTAGGTGAATGGATAAACTATGGTATACCCAAACAATGGACTATTATCCCACACTAAAAAGAAATGAGTTATCAAACCATTAGAAAACGTGGAGGCATCTTAAATGCATATTGCTGAGTGAAAGAAGCTAATCTGAAAAGGCTACACACTACATGATTCCAACCATATGACATCCTGTGAAAAGCAAAACTATGGAGACATTTAATGCAAGTTGGTGCAGCTACTTTGGAAAACAGTGTGGAGATTCCTTAAGAAGTTAAAAATAGAGCTTCCCTATGACCCTGCAATTGCACTGGGTATTTACCCCAAAGATACAGATGCAGTGAAAAGAAGGGCCACATGTACCCCAATGTTCATAGCAGCAATAGCCACAATCACCAAATGGTGGAAAGAGCCAAGATGCCCTTCAACAGATAAATGGATAAAGAAGATATGGTCCATATACACTATGGAATGTGTATATCCATTCAGAATGGATGAATACCATCAGAAAGGATGAATACCCAACTTTTGTATCAACATGGACGGGACTGGAGGAGATTACACTGAGTGAAATAAGACAAGCAGAGAAAGTAAATGATCATATGGTTTCACTTACATATGGAACATAAGGAATAATATGGAGGACATTAGGAGAAGGAAAGGAAAAGTGAATTGGGGGAAATTGGAGTGGGAGACAAACCATGAGAGACTGTGGACTCAGAAATGAACTGAGAGTTTGGGGGCCTGGTTGGCTCAGTGGGTTAAAGCTTCTGCCTTCGACTCAGGTCATGATCTCAGGGTCCTGGGATTGAGCCCCGTATTGGGCTCTGCTCAGCAGGGAGCCTGCTTCTCCCCCCCCCACCACCCCCTCTCTGCCTGCTTGTGATCTCTCTCTCTGCATCAAATGAATAAACAAAATCTTAAAAAGAAAAAAAAAGAAATGAACTGAGGGTTTTGGAAGGGAGGGGGTGTGGGGGAATGGTGAGCCTGGTGGTGGGTATTAAGGAGGGCATGTATTGCATGGAGCACTGGGTGTGGTGCATAAACAATGAATCTTGGAAAACTGAAAAAGAAAAAAGATCAGTGGTTGTTGGGGTTGGGGATGGATAGAGCACAGAGGATTTTTAGGTCACTGAAAATATTCTGTGTATTTTAATGATGGATACATGATTTACATTTGTCCAAACCCCTAAAATATGCAACATCAAGAGTGAACTTTAATATAAACTATGGACTTGTGTAATTATGTATCAACATAGGTTTGTTTTTAGGGAAGTGAAATTATTATGGGTCCATATTATAATGGTGGATATATATCATGTATTTGTTAAAAGCTGTAGAATGTACAACACCCAAAACTTAAATCTAAAGTATAATATGAATTTTGGGTAATGATGATGTGTCAGGATATGTTTATCAGTTGTAACAAATGTACCACTGTGGTGGCGGGTATTGGTAGTACAGGAAGTTGTGTGTCAGTGGGGTGGATGGAGGTATATGGAAACTCCACATACTTCCACTACCTTTTTTTGCGAATCTAAAATTTCTCTAAAAATAAAGTTATTAACTTTAAAAAAGACGGCACTGAGAAAATATGCTTTCCTGAGTAGAAGTGCAGCTTTGTAGGGTTAATACAGGCTTCTCAAGGAATTATCACGGACTGAAAGTGGGCTGATCCCTGACATCAATAAAGTGGTATGTCCACAAGGACCTGAAGTAAGCTTTTGCTTTTTTGTGAGTGGGTCTCCATCTAATTGGTACTGTTTGTTGAGAATTCACTCTATGGAGAAACAAACCTAGAGGCTGGGTTTCTTCCCTTTCTATTTTTGGTAAAGATGGTAGGAGGGAAAAACTGATGGCAATTTTTTGACAACTTCTTATATGAATGGTGAATAAGCATAGATTTATTTGTGGGGAGGAGGAAAAGAGTGTAGATGGTGCTTGGTTTTTAGAGCTTTAAAGTTTTCTCTCCTTAAATCGATGTTTTTGCTGACTTGGATAAATGAACTATGCAGCTAGATGTGAGACTTTTCCTATCGTCCAGGAAGTTGAGCTAAAGCACCAATTTGAGGAAAAAATCTCTTATACTCTAAATTCTAATGGAAGGTACCAATGATACAACATATTTGGGTCCCCAAAAAAGGAATCTTTCTTTTTATTCTCTGGCTGGACGAATATTGAACTAAAGTCTATGTAGACCAAACCTGGTCCTATTCTCTGATTTTGTGAGAGACATATGGGTTGCCTGAAGTTGGAGGGCACTGATGAATTTTTTTTAAAAAGATATATTTATTTAACACACAGAGAGAGATCACAAGTAGGCAGAGAGGCAGGCAGAGAGAGAGGGGGAAGCAGGCTCCCCACTGAGCAGAGAGCCCGATGCAGGGCTCCATCCCAGGACCCTGAGATCATGACTTGAGCCAAAGGCAGATGCTTAACACACTGAGCCACCCATGTGCCCCAACACTGATGAATTTAAAGACTAGTTCCTTCTTCTGCATTTTTGAAGGCAAAAGAATTAAAGGAGTTCTCCAGCAGAGCTTGAAGGTATTGTGGTGTAACATGGCAGGAGATAGGGGTTGGGGGCAACCTCATCGCTTTCCAGTTCTCCATAATCCTCAGAAGTCATAAATGAGGACCTCTAAGTATTCAGGTCTCCCCTGTGGGGAAGTGTGAGGGTAGAGGAGGACATTGGACTTTCAGACAGGTTTAGTGACAAGGAGTCATTTTTTCAACCTGGGGAGGCATTTTGGGTGTAGTCCACTGACAGGGGACCAAGGGAGATCTGACTGTCCTTCTTTTGGGGGAATCCTCAGCAACTGAGGGGGGCTGGAGTGAAGCTGAACATCCTTGAGAAAGGGATTAACACCACTTTTGTAGACTGAGTAAAATCAGACCAAGTAGATCAGACCTCCCACCACATATACCAATGTAATGTCATCTCTGGGTCTCCTTTTCCTCTTCACAGAACCCAGTACAGAAATGTAGACCCTGAAAATGTGGGAAAGACAGAACTTTACCCACATTACTCCAAACAGGCAGGGCCATGGCTGTAACTTATACTGGGTGACAGGAGGATCTTTAAAATGATAGGAAGTTAAAACTGTGGACTAAAGAGGACTAAGTTTTAGTAACTAAAACTGTAGAGAATATTAAAGAAACTCTCTAAGATAAAAAAAAAAAAGAAAAAAAATGGAAAAATGGGTAAGTGTGAATCAATGTGAGGGTTCTGTTGAAGATTTATAAATCTTCACAAATTTAGTGGCTTAAAATGGCACATGTTTATTATCTCCCAGTTTCCTCAGGATCAGGAATGTGGGAATGACTTAGTTGGGTCCTCAACTCAGGATCTCACAAGACTGCAATCAATGTGTCAGACAGAATGCATTCTCCTCTGGAGCTCAGGATCTAATTCCAAACTCAGTCAGGGTGTTGGCAGAATTCACTTCCTTGCAGTTATGGAATTCAGACTCTCAGCTGCTCCTGTCTCTAAGCAGTTCTCAGCATGACTGTGTGCTTCTTCCAGGCCAGCCAGAAAGCAACTCTGCCTCTTCAGGAAGGGCCAAGAGTCTCTGAATGAGCATCGATGATTAGGTTAAGCCCACCAAAAAATACTGTCCTTTAGAATAACTTAAGGTCAACTGATAAGGAACCTTAATTGAATCTGGAAAGTACTTTCACCTTTGCAATATATTGTGACTTACCTGTGGGAGAGGCATCCATCATATTTACAGGTCCTAGCCACAGTCAAGAGGAAGGGGTCATACGTTGGGTATGCCCTAGTGGGTGAGATATCAGGGGCCATCTTAAAATTGAATTCTACATGCCTCAGAGAGCCTGGAGTACAGTAACAAGTAAGATGATGCATGCTTCACTTTCATTCAAATTCACTTTTATTTTAAACTCTACAGGCAAAACAAAACACTGCTTAAGTTTATAGGCTACCAGTTTGTAACTCCTGGAGTAGATATGGGAAAAATTAAATCACTTCATGTCTATAATCCATTGAATTGTGCCCCCCCCCCTCAATAAACCTATTATAAATAAGTAACTGGATGGGGCGCCTGTGTGGCTCAGTGGGTTAAAGCCTCTGCCTTTGGCTCAGGTCATGATCCCAGGGTCCTGGGATCGAGGCCACATTGGGCTCTCTGCTCAGCAGGGAGCCTGCTTCCCCCTCTCTCTGTCTCTGCCTGCTTCTCTGCCTACTTGTGATCTCTGCCTGTCAGATAAATAAATAAACAAATAAGTAACTGGTAACCAATGGATAACTGCTCAGAATGAATAAGGTGTTTGTTCATATTGAGCTAGTTCATGTGCAGTAAGTAATTTTGAAAATGTATCTGATTGAACTCCTTAAAAAATCCAGAGATTGCAAGTTTTCTTACTAGTGATTTTGGAAACCTAGGTCTTATTTAATATCTACAGATGTACTTTGCTGAGTTAATGTCTCTCAAGCATTTTAACTCTATTCCTGAATAACAATGGAGAAGTCTTATTAATTGTAATTCTTACAGTATCACCAGGTACCATTTTATTGCTCAATGGATATCAATTATTTTGAAAGTACTTATTTGAGCAGGTGAAAGAAGAATTGGAAATTTATTTCAGAAGCAACAAAATAAAACCCGAGTCTGGGAATAATAATTGTGTGTTCAATGAATTTATTCTTTCCAGAAACAAAAATTTCTATTTATCTTTGCATTTTTTTCTGGAAAGAAAAGCATTAGCCACAGATACTTTCCATAACTGATTTCTGCTAAGACTTTCCTTAATTAAAATAATGTGTTTGTGACTACCAGCAGTTATTAAAAGCACATAATATAAATATCTTCTCATATTTATTGCTCCTCTTTGTTATTTAGAAAGAGCACTAGATTATTACCACATAATATATTCTCTGGTAATTCTCTTAATAAGGGAATAAACTTCAGGAAGTGCTTTTAAAAGACATTATGGATGAAAAGTGTTAGTGAGAAGCTATAGACCTAAACAACTTTTCCATTTCTTTGGATTTTATGTTTTTAATAATAGATTGAATAGTTAGTTGCCTGCTTGACAAGTTTATTGTCCTTATCGAGTTGCCAAGTGAGAAACATTTCCAAACTGACAGCAGGTATTAAAAACACCTACAAGTGATTCAAGCCATTAAGAAGTCATAAAACTTGAGATGGGGTGTTCACTAGGCTTTGCTCCGTTAGCCAGGCTTTTTCTCAGAGCACTGGCCCCCCAGCTGTTGCAAGTTGAGGTGGCAGGCATTTCAAGGTAAAAGCATCAATTTGTAACCGAGACTCCCGGGCTACTCCCCAAGCAACATAAAGCGTTTTCCTTATAAATATTTGAAGCTGACTCATTAGCTAATCTGGATTAAGAACAAAGGGAGTCAGGGTTTGCTCTGTGTTTCTCTGAAAATGTCCAAAGTGGTACTCATAAAAAGCAGTTCTCTTGTGACTTACTGAACCCATATTTTTTCTTTTATATTTTGTTAGAGTCTGTGAAAGGAAGGCATCAGCTCAGAGTTCTTTATAATGCTGGTGAGCAACACTTGTTCTGTCTTTGTTGAGAGTTGGGTTCATGTAAAAGACTCCAGCTTCAGTCTGCTGAGAATTCCATTCAAGGATTATAAACCCTACTCACCTATGGAGTCCAGGAAGATAATGTAAATATGTAAATCAAGAAGCAGTTTGAGAAGGGATCTATTTCAGAACAGGCCAGTGTCAGCCTAACCTAAATGCATGTTCGAATTTATTTTAAGCACACAAGCCAAATAAGACTGCTTAGGTATATAAGTCACTAGTTTGAAATTAGTGGTTGAAAAGATACCCTGATATTCCCACAGAATGAAAGGGACATGGGTTTAAATGAGTACTTTTTGTAACAGATTTAAAAATTTATCTACTGGGCTAAATTACCTCTACTTTCAAGTACATACAGTACCTTGAAGTATTATTTGACTAGTCTTAGCAAGAACTTCAGACTTTTTTGGAGTTGTAATATCCTCCTTTTAGGTTTATCTCAGAACATTCCTTTAACTTTGCATCTGATAAGTACTACATGGGAACTTTACATTAAAAATGAAAGATATATTTGTTTTATGCTTTTTTTTAACTGGAAAAACAAGTGACTTTTGATTAAAAATGGTGAACACATGTATTTATACTCCTTTGTAAATTTCTCTAACAGTAATTACCTTTGTTTTTTTTTTAAGTACAGGTGTACACGAGCACAGAGAAAGGAAGGGGCAGGTAACAGTGGGTGAACATTGGTAGAGTCTTACCTTTTTGAAGGTGGGAAATGGACAGGTGGGTGGGAAGGACAGAGTGGGAGAGGCTAAAATCTAGATAAAGACAGAGAGCTATTCACCAGTGCCAGCTGATAGTCTTGTCAAAACTCTGGAATAACTCAGAAATTCAAGGAACCAGGGCACTAGAGAGATGGAAGTGAGGGATGCGATGGAAACTGGGGATGGAGGGATCTTTAGAAGAGCTGAAAAGAGAAGCTAAAATCCCCAGATACCCATTTCACACAGTAATGTGATTAGCCTAGCCTTGTCCTCAAGACAACAGGCTCCTTATTCTCAGGAGCAATCATATTCTGGACTCTGGGGCACCAGATATGTAAGGGGAGAGGTGAAGTGTTCTGCTGGAAATAGGTGTTTGGCTTTAAAGAGACTTATGGCTGGATAAATACCCCAGGCAGGAGATTGGAGGTTTAGAGAAACTAAATCCTCTGAAAGAGACATGAGGAGAATGGTATTTGGGACTCCCTAACTAACCATGTAGCAGTGAAGTTCAGCAGTCCCCATGGCTTCTAGTGCATGTAAAAATTGTTCTTAAATAAGTATTAATGATTATTAAAATTCCAAGTAAATAGAAAAGCGGAGAAAATAACATACACTCATGAACATTATCAAGATTAAAAAAAGATGCTAATATTTGCCATATTAGCTTCAAAGCATCCTCTTTATGAAGAATAAATTAGATACTGTAAAGGTGGCATTGCCTTTATTCTCAATTCCTTTCACTCCAGGGATAACCACTTTCTTGAAATTGTCCTTTATTATTCCCATTCAAGTTTGTCTATTTTTTACTGTATACATGTTCCCATAAATGTTATTGTTTTGTGTGTTTAGAAATATTTGTAAACGGTATTAGCATTGTGTTTCTTCAGTTAACCGCAATGAATCATAATTGAATATATATTGAAGTTGGTATATATACACATACATATACATATGTATATTTTCTTTTTAAAATGTTAATAAGCATTTTTTTCCTAAGTTTCAGTTGGCCTTTTAAATATTTGACTCTACTTGATAATTGTCTAATATTTTACAACTTCCCATTTTAATTTGTGGATCCTATTTATACTTTTATTTATGAGGATTTTCAAAGATACATACCTTAAGGCTCTTTACAGATTTCTCTTATCTCTGTTTTCTTAGAAAATCTCTTATTTGTAGGTATTGAGCACCAACTTTTGTGGTGCAGGTGTTTCTCCAAACTTTATTATTACACTTTATGAGCTCAACTTCCAGAGAAGATTTCCCCTTTTTGGGCCTTGGGTTAGGACAATTTATGTGTAAAATGGTCTTATGGTTTGCTTCTCTTTTTCTCCCTTAATTTCTTATTTCCTTTCTCTGCTCCTTTTCCTCTTTCCTTTCTTTCTTCTCATTCATTGTTGGGTTTTTTTTTTGTAAGGAGAGAGATTGGTCTTTTTAAACTATGGAGTTTTTCTTTTTTCCTTTCAAGCAGAGGTAGATATTTTTTAAAAATCGAAAGACCTTTTTAAAAATAATTTATCATTTCTGGGTTTATACAGAAAGAGGGAGCTTTTAAAAATATACCTTCTTGATGGAGAAACCAAACCACTTTACTTTTACATTAAAACTAACTGTATTACATCGGGCTCTCTGCTTAGCAGGGAGCCTGCTTCCTCCTCCTCTCTCTCTCTCTCTCTGCCTGCCTCTCTGCCTACTTGTGATCTTTGTCTGTCAAATAAATAAATAAAAATCTTAAAAAAAACCCCTAACTGCATTAATACAAATGACAAGAAGGTAAGTACAAAAAGTCTTGTTCTGTGGAAAGTTCTTCAATGGCAGATTGCCATTAAAACATTCTAGAGTGTGGGGGTACATCAGAGAACCTATAGCTTTATATTTTAGTCCAAGAGATACACATGAGGAAATTGGTGATTGTAGAGACACATGAGTGATTGATGTACTGTACAGAAATAGTAATGTGAGAAGAACAAATGAAAATGTTTTCTTTTTTCTCCTAGGCCACACGTTGCTGGATTTGCATTTAAAAAACTATTTAAAGGGCAAAAGAATATTTTAGGACATTTAAAGAGCAAAAGAATATTTAGGCTTTAGGAGAACTGACCATAGAGGTCTTGATTCCAAGTAGGTGAAACAGTATACTATGTATGATGGTGCGATGATGAAGGGATTAGTTGGGGAAACATTTTTTTTTAATGTTCCTCTTAAAATGGACGTGTGGGAATATGATGTGTACAAATAGAGTGAATGTTCTCAATCGTTTTATCTATTTGAAGATTTCCAGAGGGCATTATTCTACATTTTCAAGTATGACTTGAATTATTGAAGTTTAGCAAAATTTAGTGCAAAATATAGTTTATGTGTTAATTTTATATTTGAAAGTCCATATGTCTCTTAAAACTCAATATAGACCAGATTATATATTATGGCCTTGTTCCTTAAAATGATTTTCATACCCAATTCAACTCATAACACATATTTATTTTAGTAGTTATGTGTTAGCTCCTATTTTTTATGTCACATACTTAGATAAAAAGAAATGCCCTATCAGTGTGTGACATTGCACCATTTTTATTAAACTCATCATATCCCTAGGTGCTACTTCCAAAAGGACTGTAAAACAGTCAGCGCCCGATTAGTTTAGAACAAGGTTAGAACAACCTGAACCAGATCAGTATAATAGGCACTCTACATTCATAACAGAACTCTTATTTGGTTGAATGGAACCCACAAAATTCAGATAAGCAAAAGTCATTTAAAAAGTTTTTTCTAAAGATAAAGCTTGTTTCAAGTTCCCATACAACAGTGTTGATAGGAAGTTCTATATTACTTAATATTGGCTCTTTCTCTATTTCCATTAGCCAACTTAGAGTTTAGGTGCACCAAAATGGCAATAGCCTTGTTAATTACTATTTTTTATCACCATTGCCAGAGTTGAACATCAGCCCTCTGGAATTTGTGAGACACTGGTAGTTCATATCTGGCTGGAGACATAGCAGGCATGGCTAGTTGGGATATACAACAAGCTTGATTAGATGGAAACACTTGCTATTGTGTTCAGAATCTAAACCATCCAACAACTCCTTCCCTATCCAGGCCTCTGCATGCATCAAGTACATGAATCTATGGTTTTTGTAGAGCTTGCCTCTGGTTTTCAGGTCTTCAGGAATCTTGGTCTCTGAGTTATGTCATTCTTTCCTAGGTATCCAGCACTAGACACTTACTTACTTTTTAAAAAGTTTTTATTTAAATTCCAGTTAGTTAACATACAGTATTGGTTTGAGGTATATAATTTAGTGATGTATTACTTATATATAACACCTGGTACTCATCACAAGTGCCCTCCTTAGTACCCATCATGCATTTAGTGCAATCCCCCCCAACTTCCTCTCCAGTAACCCTCAGTTTGTTCTTTATAGTTAAGCTATTTTATCTTTGCCTACCTCTCTCTTCTTTTTTCTTCCCCTTAGGTTCATCTGTTTTGTTTCTTAAATTCCACATACGAGTGAAATCATAAGGTATTTAAATTTCTCTGACTGAAGGCTCCTGGTGGCTCAGTTGGTTAAGCATCAGGTCATGACCCTAGGGTCCTGGCATAGAGTCTGAGAATCCAGCTCTCTACTCAGCAGGAAGTCTGCTTCTCCCTCTGCCTTCCCCCACCCAGTTGTGCATGTGAGCACTCCTGGGCAAGCACATGCTCTCTCTCTCTCGTGTGCGCATAAAAATAAATTTCTCTGGGCGCCTGGGTGGCTCAGTTGGTTAAGCGACTGCCTTCGGCTCAGGTCATGATCCTGGAGTCCCGGGATCCAGTCCCGCATCGGGCTCCCAACTCCACCGGGAGTCTGCTTCTCTCTCTGACCTTCTCCTCGCTCATGCTCTCTCTCACTGTCTCTCTCTCAAATAAATAAATAAAATATTAAAAAAAATAAATTTCTCTGACATATTTCACTTAGCATAATTACTCTAGCTCCATACACATGGTTGCAAATGGCAAAATTTCACTCTTTTTTATGGCTAATTAATATTCCTTTGTATATATGTACCACATCTTCTTTACCTATTCATCTGTTGATGGACATTTGTGTGCCTAATCTTGTGATCCAGAAACTTAGTGGATTTTTTTCCTCCAGTTGTGCCTATGAATCTTATGGCAACCAAAGACTTGACTGAAAGGCATGGGTGATAAGGAGCTTAGACGTTGGACACAAGGCTTGGCTCTTCTTCTAAGGGGTAGATAAAGGAAATCTATTTTTTTCTTTCCTATACCAGCAAGACCAGGGTAGAAATTAATATCTCATACCCTGCCACAGAATTACTGTTTCATAAGTGTAGGTAATAAAAAGTTACCCTTTTTGAGTACTTGCCCTGTGCGGGAATGTATTTAGTGCTCTATTATCTATTAACTTCACCTATATTTACATTACGTGTGTTAATTTATTTAATTTTCACAAGAAGCCTGTGAAGTAGATACTGTTGTTAACATTTTATAGATAAGAAAATTGAGGCAGGGCGAGGCTGACCTACTTAGCCAGGTTCTACAATGGTAGGTGGTAGAGGTGGGAATCGAACCTTGGCACTCTGGTGTTTGTGGTGTTGTGGCTCTTAATCACCATATAAGATTGTATTCACAAAGGTCTCCAATGAAGCCTGTTTGAATTTTAAAAGAACAGGTACTCTTCATTCATTATTTTCTCTATTTGCCAGTGTGATAATCTTTTTTTTTTTTTTTAATTTGACTTTCCAAGAATGAATATTGAATGTTTTCTGTGAGCCTGGTACTAACTATATAGTTTTACCAGTATCATTTGTTTTGACCCTCTGAGGCTTATCTTGTAGGTGATATTACTTCTGATTTACAAATAAGAAGCTGAGATGGAGACTCATTATTATCTGTCATCCAGTCCTAAACCCTCAAGTAAAGATCTATTTTCTCCAATTATATAAAGACAGAATTCTGCTTGCTCAGATTTATAGCACCTAGTTCTGGTAGCATTTTCCTTTTTTCCTTCCATTATTATGCTTTTATAGATTTCAGTCTGCTCATCTTCAAGCAAGATTTTGAAAATTATTAAAACTATCAGTGGAAAATAATTGAAATGTTTAAATACCACAATTTAAAATTTTAAAAAAGATTCTATGTATTTGTTTGAGAGAGAGAATATGAGAAAGAGAGCACAAGCAAGGGGAGGCAGGGCAGAGGGAGAGAGAGAAGCAGACTCCCCACTGAGCAGGGAACCAATAGAGCCCAAGGGAGATGCCTAGCCCACCGAGAACCTAGCTTTCCCACAATTAAAATTTTTAAGCATTATTTTTAGCTTTGACATAGGAAAGAAAAGGAAGTAAATTTTTTTTTATTTTTTTTAACTTTATTTAAGCTTTATTTAAACATATAATGTAACCCCACCACCCTCTCCCAACCCCTCTTCCCCCCACCCCCCTCAGTTTGTTTTATGACATTAAGAGTCTCTTTTGGTTTTTCTCCCTCCCGATCCCATCTTCTTTCATTTTTACTTTTCCTACCACCTTAACTCCCACCCCCGTTGCATCTCCACTTCCTCATATCAGGGAGATCATGTGGTAGTTCTCTTTCTCCAGGTGACTTATTTCGCTAAGCATAATATGCTCTAGTTCCATCCATGTCATCGCAAATGGTAAGATTTCATTTCTTTTGATGGCTGCATAGTATTCCATCGTATATATATACCACCTCTTCTTTATCCATTCATCTGTTGATGGACATCTAGGTTCTTTCCATAACTTGGCTATTGTGGACATTGCTGCTATAAACATTCGGGTACACGTGCCCCTTTGGATCACTACGTTTGTATCTTTAGGGTAAATACCCAGTAGTGCAATTGCTGGGTCATAAGGTAGCTCTATTTTCAATTTTTTGAGGAACCTCCATGCTGTTTTCCAGAGTAGTTGCACCAGCTTGCATTCCCACCAACAGTGTAGGAGGGTTCCCCTTTCTCCACATCCTCGCCAGCATCTGTCATTTCTTAACTTGTTCATTTTAGCCATTCTGACTGGTGTGAGGTGGTATCTCATTGTGGTTTTGATTTGTATTTCCCTGATGCCCAGTGATGTGGAGCACTTTTTCATGTGTCTGTTGGCCATCTGGATGTCTTCTTTGCAGAAATGTCTGTTCATGTCCTCTGCCCATTTCTT
The DNA here is from genome assembly GCA_003697995.1 of Taxidea taxus jeffersonii. NCBI lineage: Eukaryota > Metazoa > Chordata > Mammalia > Carnivora > Mustelidae > Taxidea > Taxidea taxus. The sequence goes on along the minus strand of RCUC01160223.1, from coordinate 9,131 downwards.
GATTGGATTATTTGTTCTTTGGGTGTTGAGTTTGCTAAGCTCTTTATAGATTTTGGATACTAGCCCTTTATCTGATATGTCATTTGCAAATATCTTCTCCCATTCTGTCAGTTGTCTTTTGGTTTTGTTGACTGTTTCCTTTGCTGTGCAAAAGCTTTTGATCTTGATGAAGTCCCAATAGTTCATTTTTTCCCTTGCTTCCCTTGCCTTTGGCGTTGTTCCTAGGAAGAAGTTGCTGCGGCTGAGGTCGAAGAGGTTGCTGCCTGTGTTCTCCTCAAGGATTTTGATGGATTCCTTTCTCACGTTGAGATCCTTCATCCATTTTGAGTCTATTTTCGTGTGTGGTGTAAGGAAATGGTCCAATTTCATTTTTCTGCATGTGGCTGTCCAATTTTCCCAACACCATTTGTTGAAGAGGCTGTCTTTTTTCCATTGGATGTTCTTTCCTGCTTTGTCGAAGATTAGTTGACCATAGAGTTGAGGGTCTATTTCTGAGCTCTCTATTCTGTTCCATTGATCTATGTGTCTGTTTTTGTGCCAGTACCATACTGTCTTAATGATGACAGCTTTGTAGTAGAGCTTGAAGTCGGGAATTGTGATGCCACCAACTTTGGTTTTCTTTTTCAATATTCCTCTGGCTATTCGAGGTCTTTTCTGGTTCCATATAAATTTTAGGATGATTTGTTCCATTTCTTTGAAAAAATTGGATGGAATTTTGATAGGCATTGCATTAAATGTGTAGATAGCTTTAGGTAGCATAGACATTTTCACAATGTTTATTCTTCCAATCCATGAGCATGGAACATTTTTCCATTTCTTTGTGTCTTCCTCAATTTCTTTCATGAGTACTTTATAGTTCTCTGAGTATAGATTCTTTGTCTCTTTGGTTAGGTTTATTCCTAGGTATCTTATGGTTTTAAGGTGTAATTGTAAATGGAATTGACTCCTTAATTTCTCTTTCTTCTGTCTTGTTGTTGGTGTAAAGAAATGCAACTGATTTCTGTGCATTGATTTAATATCCTGACACTTTACTGAATTCCTGTACAAGCTCTAGCAGTTTTGGAGTGGAGCCTTTTGGGTTTTCCACATATAGTATCATATCATCTGCAAAGAGCGATAGTTTGACTTCTTCTTTGCCGATTTGGATGCCTTTAATTTCTTTTTGTTGTCTGATTGCTGAGGCTAGGACTTCTAGTACTATGTTGAATAGCAGTGGTGATAGTGGACATCCCTGCCGTGTTCCTGACCTTAACGGAAAAGCTCTCAGTTTTTCTCCATTGAGAATGATACTTGCCGTGGGTTTTTCATAGATGGCTTTGATAATATTGAGGTATGTGCCTTCTATCCCTACACTTTGAAGAGTTTTGATTAGGAAGGGATGTTGCACTTTGTCAAATGCTTTTTCAGCATCTATTGAGAGTATCATATGGTTCTTGTTCTTTCTTTTGTTAATGTACTGTATCACATTGATTGATTTGCGGATGTTGAACCAACCCTGCTGCCCTGGAATAAATCCCACTTGGTCGTGGTGAATAATCCTTTTAATGTACTGTTGGATCCTATTGGCTAGTATTTTGGTGAGAATTTTCGCATCTATGTTCATCAAGTATATTGGTCTGTAATTCTCTTTTTTGATGGGATCCTTGTCTGGTTTGGGGATCAAGGTGATGCTGGCCTCATAAAATGAGTTTGGAAGTTTTCCTTCCATTTCTATTTTTTGGAACAGTTTCAGGAGAATAAAAATTAATTCTTCTTTAAATGTTTGGTAGAATTCCCCTGGGAAGCCATCTGGCCCTGGGCTTTTGTTTGTTTGGAGATTTTGGATGACTGTTTCAATCTCCTTACTGGTTATGGGCCTATTCAGGTTTTCTATTTCTTCCTGGTTCAGTTTTGGCAGTTTATATGTCTCTAGGAAAGCATCCATTTCTTCCAGATTGTCGAATTTGTTGGCATAGAGTTGTTCATAATATGTTCTTATGATTGTTTGTATTTCTTTGGTGTTGGTTGTGATCTCTCCTCTTTCATTCATGATTTTATTTATTTGGGTCCTTTCTCTTTTCTTTTGGATAAGTCTGGCCAGGGGTTTATCAATCTTATTAATTCTTTCAAAGAACCAGCTCCTAGTTTCATTGATTTGTTCTATTGTTTTTTTGGTTTCTATTTCATTGATTTCTGCTTTGATCTTTATTATTTCTCTTCTCCTGCTGGGTTTAGGCTTTCTTTGTTGTTCTCTCTCGAGTTCCTTAAGGTGTAGGGTTAGGTTGTGTATTTGAGACCTTTCCTGTTTCTTGAGATAGGCTTGTATCGCTATATATTTTCCTCTCAGGACTGCCTTTGCTGTGTCCCACAGATTTTGGACCATTGTGTTTTCATTATCATTTGTTTCCATGGTTTTTTTTAATTCTTCTTTAATTTCCTGGTTGACCCATTCATTTTTTAGAAGGATGCTGTTGAGCCTCCATGTATTTGTGCTCTTTCCACATTTCCTCTTGTGATTGAGTTCTAGCTTCAGAGCATTGTGGTTGAAAATATGCAGGGAATGATCCCAATCTTTTGATACCTGTTGAGACCTGATTTATGACCCAGGATGTGATCTATTCTGGAGAATGTTCCATGGGCACTAGAGAAGAACGTGTATTCTGTTGCTTTGGGGTAGAATGTTCTGAATATATCTGTGATGTCCATCTCGTCCAGTGTGTCATTTAAGACCTTTATTTCCTTGTTGATCTTTTGCTTGGATGATCTGTCCATTTCAGTGAGGGGTGTATTAAAGTCTCCAACTATTACTGTATTCTTGTCAATGTGTTTCTTTGATTTTGTTATTAATTGGTTTATATAGTTGGCTGCTCCCATGTTAGGGGCATAGATATTTAAAATTGTTAGATCTTCTTGTTGGACAGACCCTTTGAGTATGATGAAGTGTCCTTCCTCATCTCTTATTATAGTCTTTGGCTTAAAATCTAATTGATCTGATATAAGGATTGCCACCCCAGCTTTCTTCTGATGTCCATTAGCATGGTAAATTGTTTTCCACCCCCTCACTTTCAATCTGGAGGTGTCTTCAGGTCTAAGATGAGTTTCTTGTAGGCAGCATATGGATGGGTTTTGTTTTTTTATCCATTCTGAAACCCTGTGTCTTTTGATTGGGGCATTTAGCCCATTTACATTCAGGGTAACTATTGAGAGATATGAATTTAGTGCCATTGTATTGCCTGTATGGTGATTGTTACTGTATAATGTCTCTGTGCCTTTCTGGTAATACTTTTAGGGTCTCTCTTTGCTTAGAGGACCCCTTTCAATATTTCCTGTAGAGCTGGTTTGGTGTTTACAAACTCTTTCAGTTTTTGTTTGTCCTGGAAGCTTTTAATCTCTCCTTCTATTTTCAATGATAACCTAGCTGGATAAAGTATTCTTGGCTGCATGTTTTTCTCGTTTAGTGCTCTGAATATATCATGCCAGTTCTTTCTGGCCTGCCAGGTCTCTGTGGATAAGTCTCCTGCCAATCTAATATTTTTACCATTGTACGTTACAGACTTCTTGTCCCGTGCTGCTTTCAGGATTTTCTCTTTGTCGCTAAGACTTGTAAATTTTACTATTAAATGGCGGGGTGTGGGTCAGTTCCTACTGATTTTGAGAGGTGTTCTCTGCGCCTCCTGGATTTTGATGCTTGTTCCCCTTGCTATATTAGGGAAATTCTCTACAATAATCCTCTCCAGTATACCTTCTGCTCCTATTTCTCTTTCTTCTTCTTCTGGAATCCCAATTATTCTAATGTTGTTTCGTCTTATGGCATCACTTATCTCTCGAATTCTCCCCTCGTGGTCCAGTTGTTGTTTGTCTCTCTTTTGGTCAGCTTCTTTATTCTCTGCCATTTTGTCTTCTATATCACTAATTCTGTCTTCTGCCTCATTTATCCTAGCAGTAAGAGCCTCCATTTTTGATTGCACCTCATTAATAGCTTTTTTTATTTCAACTTGATTAGACTTTATTTCTTTTATTTCTCCAGAAAGGGTTTTTATTTCTCCTGACAGGGTTTCTCTAATATCTTCCATGCCTTTTTCGAGCCCGGCTAGAACCTTGAGAATCGTCATCCTGAATTCCAGATCTGACATATTACCAATGTCTGTATTGATTAGGTCCCTAGCCTTTGGTCCTGTCTCCTGCTCTTTTTTTTGTGGTTAGTTTTTCCGCCTTGTCATTTTGTCCAGATAAGAATCCGCTGTTCTCCTTGTTAAGTGAACTTGGTCTTGGCTGTATTTCTTTGATCTTCTGGGGGAGGGGCCTGTTGTAGTGATTCTCAGGTGTCTTTGCCCCAGGCGGAGTTGCACCGCCCTTACCAGGGGCCGGGGGCTAAGTAATCCTCTCAGGTTTGCTTTCAGGAGCTTTTGTTCCCTGAAAGCGCTTTCTGTAGAGTTCGGGAGGAAGGGAATGACAGTGGCGGTCTCCCAATCTCCGGTTCAGAGGAGCCGAGAGTTAGGGGCCCCAGTCTTCAGTGCGCCTTCAGAGAAAAGCGTTTAATCCCTCCAGTCTCCCAAGCCCACGTTTGCACCGGAGACCGCGCGCGCCCGCCCGCAGACCGCGCGCGCCTGCCCGCAGACCGCGCGGGCCCGCAGACCGCGCTCAGAGAAAATCGTGTGTAAGCAGTCCCGTCTCACTGGCTACTGGGAGTTCTCCGAGCTCACCCAGCCTGTGACCAAGCGTCTCTGTCTCTGGCAGAGTCCCACCTGGAGTCTCCGAACCCCGTAGATCCCTGAACTCTCCCGGGTCGGAGTCTCCCTGGATCTTGTGGGGAACCCTTGCACAGATCACCAGTCCGTGTCACAGACCACTAGGAAATCTCGGCTCTGTCTCCGCAGCCGGCTTCCCCGCTCTAATACCTGTGAGCTCTGCGACACTCAGACACCCCCGATCCTTCTGTGACCCCGTGGGACCTGAGTCCACGTTGTCCCCGTGAGGTCTTCACCCCAGTTTAGCCTCTGGAGTGATGTCCCTCCATGGATCCGACTTTTAAAAGTTCTGATTTTGTGCTCCGCTGCTTGCCGGGAGCCGGCCCCTCCCCCTGGGGTCTATCTTCCCGTCGCGTTGGATTCACTTCTCCGCTGGTCCTACCTTTCAGAAAGTGGTCGATTTTCTGTTTCTAGAATCGTTGTTTTTCTTCTCTTCGATCTCCTGTTGGATTTGTAGGTGTTCGGAATGGTTTGATAGGCTATCTAGCTGATCTCCTGCTGGCTGATGTCGTCTCAGCCTCCTACTTCTCCGCCATCTTGACTCCTCCCTCTGGAAGTAAATTTTTTCCCCCAGAAGCATTCTCTTTTCAGTCTATTTCATTAAAAATCTATATCATGTTCTATTAAAATTCATGTTTTAGCAATCAGCTGGTTCCATATTTCTGCAATGTAGTAGGGACTGGCGATATGCTGTCCACAGTCTTCAGGGGAAACTTAAGATAATGTGGAGTACCTTAAAGGTGAAGTCACCTTATAGGAAGTCCTTAGGTTTAATTTATCTCCAGGGTGGATATTTTTGAGTATTCATTCATTTATTTTTCCATTTAATCTTAATAGCTGATATAAAGATTAGAAACAACATGGGAAAAATACCCACAGTACATGTCACAGTGGTTTCAGTGATTCCTGTTTTTCCTTCCTGCCTCTGGATCGTCTTTCATAATCTTCTTTGCCAAAAATCACTTCGACCCCAAATCTGAATGTTGGATTTTCCCAAGCTTATCCCTAACCTTCTTTCCTTTTATTCTCTTTGTTTCCCTGCTTCTCTCACCTATGGACATGAATTCATTTTCTGTGTATTATGGGGATGGTTTCCAAGTTCCTATCTTTAGTCTACTTCCCCTCTGAACACAAGATCTTGTTTATGTACATTTTGGCTGTACTTGGATGCTTTTCAAGTGCCTCAAACTGAACATCCTCAAAATGGCTAGAGCTAATGACCTTCTGTCAGTATTTCCTTACTCAGCATATTGTCGCACTGACCGTCCAACTGCTCCTGCCAGAACCCTGAGAGCCACTCTCAGCACCTCTCTTACCACATGCATCCATGAAACCACCAAACTGACAGAATTCTAACCTCTCATCAGTTTTCTCAGGTCATTTTTCTCCATTTCCACGGGCAAATCTGTAGTTCAAGCCAATGTCACCTCTGTCTGGCACTCTGCGGTTGTCCCCTAAATGCTTCCCACAAAAAGCACACTCTTACTACTTTGTGATTCATTCATAAAGCAGTCAGAATGATCTTTTCAAAAGACATACCTAATGTTGTTACTCTTTTGCTTAGAACTCTGCAGTGTCTTTCTGCTGCTCCTGTGATAAAGCCCCAAATCCTTATAGTGACTCACAAGACCATGTGTATGTAATATGATCCTGGCCAAGAAACTCAACAATCATCTCATTTTCCCTTCATTCTTATGATTCTTATGATTCAGCCATGGTGCCTTTCCTTTTCCTTATTTCCTTATTTAAATGAACATAGCTTTTCCTACTTTAGGTAGTAGATGATACCATCAAGCAATGCTATATAGGTGATTTTTAAGAAATATATAATATATATAGTATATATATACTATATATATATTAGGAGATATATAAAGACATGTATATTTTAAGAAATATATATATTTTAAGAAATATATATATTTATATATACCATATATAACTATATATGGTATATATATTTACAAAAAAAGCAAATGCCATGCACTTAATTTGTATATTTTTTCGTGTTATTTATAGGGATGACAAATTGAGTTATGACTAATAAAATGTGACCTTTACTTTATTCTCCATAATGAGTACATTTACAAGTCCCACTAACATACATATATATATATGTTATAACATATATAATTCTGTCAAATTTATCCAAGGCTGTATTACATTATAAAAATTGAATGCTCCTTTTGCCTTATCCAAATACCCTTTGATTTGTGATCACTAGTGAGGTTTATCATTTTGTAGATCTCCTTGACAGCACAATCCCTCTTCAAACCACATTGTGATTCAGTGTGACTTCTCTATTTTCTGCCTCCCTGAGACATTCTTCCTTGCCTCAGTGTGTTATCAGTGCTGGATTAACACTGTCTTACAGTGTCTCTCCTCAACTCAAGGTGTGGGGGCTTAAATTAGGGAGGGAGGGTATGGAGAAGAAGCTGAGAGATTAAAACCGGAAATGACTCGCCCCCTCCAAACTAAAGCTTCTCTCCTTCAATTTATTGATTACCTCTTTCTCATCTGCTACTCATGGCTTTTAGTGAGAGAAGTTGCTTGAAGGTAAGACAGATGTGCTGTACTCAGGCAGTTGACACATTCTCATAAATTGAGGGTAGTGAATTAAAAATTCAAAGAAGAGTGCAGCTCCCCTGTCTTTGTCTTCAGGCAAGGTTTAGCCTCTCTGAGATGTTAATCAACCTGAGACACTCTGGGGTAGCATAATGTCATGCCTAAGGGACTGAGGAGTCTTCTTTCCTCATCTCTAATACAGGAATAGTGAAACTCCTTTCATGGACCTGAGGAAACAGTAAAATGGAATGGAAAATATGAAGTGCCTGACACATGTTGTGTACTCAGGGATGAGTTCTTTTCCCCTTCCCTCCCAGCTTTATCATCTGGAAATGCCTTTTCAGAAGCTCTTCTTGGCCCAAACCTTGGAGAATGTTGTGGTTTGTTTTGGTTCAGACCTTGTTTTCCTTAACAGCTCAATAATAGTTGATTGGAATTTGCCTTTTCCTATAAGGTCATGGACACTGTTCTCTCTCTAAGTAAGACCTGTCTTGGTGGTGGTATGCATGCATTGTATGTGCTGGGGTTAGCACAGGGATAAAGATACACTATATATCCCAGAGCAAAACTGCCTAAAATGCAGATGAGACCTCTTTCCCTGATCATACTTGTCCTGACAGCAGTTTCTCACCAACACTTCTGAGCCTTCAGCCCATTGCTGCTCGCTCTCTAAGCTCCTTTCAATTTCTTTCCGACTCTCCTTCTCTATTTTTCCCTTCTCCTTTTCCCTTTCTCTCTCTCCTCTTTCCATCAATACTTCTTTTCCTGCCTTTAGGATATATTTTCCCCTCCAGTGTGCATATTTTCATTCCTTTTCTTGTGTCAGTACATTCACAACTTGGCCATTCTCCCAATCATTCTATTCACTCACCACTTTTCTGCACCAAAAAGGAGCTATGTGGTCCAGAGAAAGAATCTTCTTCAGCAGGTGGAGAGTCTGAGAAGACTTCATTTTGTCGCAGCGTTTGCATGATTAGGCCCCTTGAATGGCTGCCTGTCTGCTTCCAAACATCAATCTTCCCCCATATAACTGTATCCTTCACTTCTACTCTGGTGCCTGTAGAAAGCCTTTGTATCACATATTATATGCGATCTACTCTGTCCTTTTAAAAATACCTTCCCCACTCAGAACTCTCCTTAATATCTCTTTTCTTTATTCAACTTTGCTAGTGAATTTTTCCTGACTCTCTTTCTCATACACTTCTCTGTTAGCAGGGCACTTCAAACATTATTTTATGCAATTGATAGAATTCTAATGATACGTGCAAAACAATATAGTCAGATCCTATTTTAAAAGCAATATAGTGCAATATAGTCAGATCCTATTTTAAAAGCACAAAGACGTTGGTTAATAAATATAATTTGACTCTGATTACATTTGCACACATGCATTTATTTTGAAAATTAGAGCCCCATGCCTAATTGACAATTATGTAGTTCTCAGTTTTCATCTTGTATATCTGTTTAAGTTGGTTATACCCAGAGATATGTTTTTTATGCTATAGTTCCACTTTAGAGACACTGAAGATACAGCTCTGTTCCTTCCTTCAGCAACTAGCAGGACACTGAAGCCCAAGCTACCTCCTCACAATGCAGCTTACTGTCTATTTAACATGATTTTCCCATTCCATTGCCTTCATTAGCATAGTGTTTTTATTCTAGGAGGCTTTTGATCAGAGAAACTTCCAGAAAGACCCAACCATTCTTCAGTGGGAAAGATCAACTGTTGAAGCAACCAAACTCCCAAACCTTTGGCCTTAAAATCCTTATCCTGCTGTTTCTAGCAATTCTAAACTGTGATATTACAGACTGTGCGCAAGGAATCCTAATCAATCCCTT
>RCUC01160222.1:0-49135 GCA_003697995.1 Taxidea taxus jeffersonii | reverse complement strand
CCCTCGTGGTCCAGTAGTTGTTTGTCTCTCTTTTGCTCAGCTTCTTTATTCTCTGTCATTTGGTCTTCTATATCACTAATTCTTTCTTCTTCCTCATTTATCCTAGCAGTAAGAGCCTCCATTTTTGATTGCACCTCATTAATAGCTTTTTTTATTTCAACTTGATTAGACTTCTGTTCTTTTATTTCTCCAGAAAGGGCTTTTATTTCTCCTGACAGGGTTTCTCTAATATATTCCATGCCTTTATCGAGCCCGGCTAGAACTTTGAGAATCGTCATCCTGAATTCCAGATCTGACATATTACCAATGTCTGTACTGATTAGGTCCCTAGCCTTCGGTCCTGCCTCCTGTTCTTTTTTTTTTGTGGTGAGTTTTTCCGCCTTGTCATTTTGTCCAGATAAGAATCCGCTGTTCTCCTTGTTAAGTGAACTTGGTCTTGGCTGGATTTCTTTGATCTTCTGGGGGAGGGGCCTGTTGTAGTGATTCTCATGTGTCTCTGCCCCAGGCGGAATTGCACCGCCCTTACCAGGGGCCGGGCTAATAATCCTCTCAGGTTCGCTTTCGGGAGCTTTTGTTCCCTGAATGCTTTCCGTAGAGTTCCAGAGGACGGGAATGAAAATGGCAGCCTCCCAATCTCCGGTTTAGAGGAGCCGAGAGCTAGGGGCCCCAGTCTTCTGTGCGCCTCCAGAGAAAAGCGTTTAATCACTCCCGTCTCCCCAGCCTCCGTTCGTGCTCGGAGACCGCGCTCGGAGAAAATCCTGCGTAATCAATCCCGTCTCACTGGCTTCTGGGAGCGCTCCGAGCTCACCCAGCCTGTGACCAAACGTCTCTGTCTCTGGCAGAGTCCCACCTGGAGTCTCCGAACCCCGTAGATCCCTGAGCTCTCCCGGGTCGGAGTCTCCCCAGATCTTGTGGGGACCCCTCGCACAGAGCACTGGCCCGTGCCACAGAGCACGGGCCCGTGTCACAGACCACTAGGAAACCTCGGCTCTTGTCTCTGTAGCCGGCTTCCTCGCTCTAATACCTGTGAGCTCTGCGACACTCAGACACCCCCGATCCTTCTGTGACCCCGCGGGACCTGAGTCCACGTTGTCCCCGTGAGGTCTTCACCCCAGTTTAGCCTCTGGAGCGATGTCCCGCCGTGGAGCAGACTTCTAAAAGTCCTGATTTTGTGCTCTGCCGCTTGCTGGGAGCCGGCCCCTCCCCCTGGGGTCTATCTTCCCATCGCGTTGGATTCACTTCTCCGCTGGTCCTACCTTTTAGAAAGTGGTCGATTTTCTGTTTCTAGAATTGTTGTTTTTCTTCTCTTCGATCTCCTGTTGGATTTGTAGGTGTTCGGAATGGTTTGATAGGCTATCTAGCTGATCTCCTGCTGCCTGATTTCGTCTCAGCCTGCTACTTCTCTGCCATCTTGACTCCGGTAAATTTTATTTTTTAAGGAATTTGTTACACTTACTGACATTGTGGTATTTGAAAATGTAAATATGTTAGTAACATTCTTTGTTTTACCACATTAATGTGTATAAGATATTTAGTGATATCCTTTTCTTTCCTGATTTTGGTGCTTTGTGGGTTTTTTTTTTTTTTTTTTTCAATGGACCGTTTAATTTTTTTTTTTTTTGGTTTATAAGAACTTGCTCCTCATTTTGTTAATTTTCACTCTCATGTTATTTTTATTTTGTTGATCTCTGCTCTTTGACTTATTTTTCCCCCATTCTCGTACTTACTTTTTGGTTTACCTTTCCTTTCCTTTTTTTTTTTTTTTAACTTCTTGATTTGAAACCCAAGGGTATCAATTTTAGCCCCTTCTTCTTTTCTGATATGAGTGGTTAAAGGTCTGGATTTTTTTCTAAGGACTGCCTTTACTGGACCTCATAGATTTTGACATATTGTGCTTCTATTATCATTCAGCAAGAACTAGTCTCTAATTTTTCTTGTGATTTCTTCTTTGAACCATGACTACTTTAGAAATTGTTTTGGCATTTTCCAAATATTTTGAGTTTTCTTAAGATTTTAATATTATTTAATTTTAACTTAGAGAACATATGGCCTTGATTTTAATCTTTATAAATATATTGAGACTTCTTTTACTGACTGAACAGTAGTACATCTTTGTGCATGATCTTGTTCATTGGAAAAGAATTCTGTATGTAGTTTTCTATAAATATCATTTAGTTCATTATATTTGACAGTAATGTTTAGGTTATCTACATTTTTATAGATTTTTGTCTAGCTTTTTATTGGTTATTGAGAAAGGAATGGTAAAATATATCATCATGGGGTTTTCTTGTTGCTTCTTTAATTTTATTATTCTTTGCTTCATGTATTTTGAGAGTCTTTTATTAAGTACATATACATTTATAATTAATATGTCTTCCTGAAAAATTGAGCTTTCTTATTATGAAATATTTGTTCCTCTTTATCTCTATCAGCATTCTATGCGTTGAAGTTTATTTTTATATTTAATTTTATTATATCCATTCCATCATTTTAATACTCTTCTGCATAGTAAATCTTTTTTTTAATCCATTTACTCTCCACATCTTTGTATTCCAGCTACATTTCTTTCTTTTTTTTTTAAGATTTTATTTATTAATTTAACACAGAGAGAGGATAGAGCACAAGCAGGGGGAATAGCAGGCAGAGCAGGCAGAGGGAGAAGCAGGCTCCCCACGGGGCAAGGAGCCTGATAAGGGACTTGATCTCAGAACCCTAGGATCATGACCTGAGTGAAGATAACTACTTAACTGACTGAGCCACCCAGTCATCCTCAAATCTCATTTCTTATAGAGATCACATAATTAAATCATGCTTTTAATCCATTCTGATAATCTCTGCCTTTTAATTGGAGTGTTCATCCTTTTACATTTTATATAATTTTAATTTGATTGAAGTTGAGTCTACCTATTACTTGTTTTCTGTTTCCTCTTTCTGGTTTTTATTCCTTTATCCTCTTTTCAACAGTATTTTTAATTATTTAAATCTTCCTAATTCAATTTTAATATTTCTGTTGGCTTTCTAGCTGTAACATTTATGTCATTTTGTGATTACTTTAGACAGAATTTCTTAACATCGGCACTATTTACATTTTGGGCAGGACAATTCTTTGGTGTGGAAAGCTGTTCTGTGCATTGTAGGATGTTTAGCAGTAACTCTGGCTTATACCCACTAGATGACAGTAGTACCCTGCTTCTGTTATGACAATCAAAAAATGTCCCCAGACATTGCCAATGTACTCTAAGGGCAAAATCACTCCATATTGAGAACCGTTCCTGAAGGAATTATAATATAAGTACTTAATTTTTCACAGTCTACTTAGAGTTAATATTTTAATGCTACAATTCGAACATAGAAACCTTGTAAACATATTGTTCTAGGAATGTAAATATTGGATTTGGTATGATAAAGTTGGTGTGGTCACGGGCGGAAATGAGAAAGCAGCTTAAAAGAAAGAAGTTTATTATCCTCACAGATCCAAGATAGGATGTCACTGTATGCCACATAGGGCCACAGGGGAATTCACCAGTGTCAGTCAGGAGGCTGAAAGGGCAGGAGCTATGAGAGAACTTTGACCATGGCCTTTACTGGAGTTTCTACAGGAAGGGCAAGGCATGACAGGGTAATCAGTTAGGGGATTGGCTAGTTTTAATAATTTTGGTGGAATTTAAGCCATAGGAGTAATACATTGTTTCTTAGTACCTGACCCTGGATTAATTAGGGCAGAAGAATGTTGCCTCATGGGGTGTATGGACCAGATAGAAGAGGTATGGCTCTGGGTTGCCTTATATGCATATCAATGATGTGCTCTGGGTTGGACTCTCTCTAAAAATTAACTATCTCTAAGAGTTTATTGCCCAAGAGGAGCTGTTTCTTCCCAGACAGAAAGGTTCCCTTAATATGTAAAAACATCATAATATACATTAAAATATATACCTACCTTCATACATACACATATACAATATGTGTGTAGCACTATTTACACCCCCTCCTCACTGAACTTCCTGGTGCTGTTGTCACACATATTACTTGTATGTGCATTTTAAACCCCCCACAATTGTTATAAACTTTGCTTTAAGTGGGGCACATGGGTGGCTCAGTTGGTTAAACATCTGCCTTTGGTTCAGGTCATGATCTCAGGGTCCTGAGATAGAGCTCCACATCAGGCTTCCTGTTCAGCAGGGGCGGGTCTGCTTCTACCTCTCCTTCTGCTCTCTGCTCCCTCCCCCCACACACCTGTTCTTGCTTTCTCTCTCCTCTCAAATAAATAAATTAAATATTTTTTAAAGAAATTACATGTATTTCAAAGAAATTAGGATATATAATTGTATCTTGTATTTAAATAGATATTTTCATTTCTGATACTCTTCATTCGTTCCAGAGGATTTAGATTTCTTTTTGATGCCATATGCCCTCCATATGAAAAATTAATTTTTTATTCCTTTCCTGCAATCTACTGGTTATATATATATATATATATTTTTTTTAAACATCTTTATTTAGCCTTCATTCTTGAATGATATTTTCTCTAGTTAGAGAATTCTGACTTGACATTTTCTTTTCTTTCAGTACTCTTGAGATGTTGTTCCACTGTCTTCTGGAGTCCATAATTTCTGAAGAGAAGTTCATAGTTATTTGAACTGCTATTCTGTGTATTCTTCAGCTGCTTTCACATGTTACTTTTTACTTTTCAGAAGTTTGACTGTGATGTGCCTAGGTATGTGTCTGTGCATGTATGTATTTGGGATTCCCTGAGCTTCTTGCATTTAAAATTTGTGTCTTTCAAGAAATTTGGAAAATTTGGGCTCATTACCTTTTAAAACTTTTTTTTGTCCCATTCTCTGTGTTTTCCCCCCTGATATTTCAATTATATGTATAATAGAAATTTTGGTATTATCCGACAGATATCTGAGTCTCTATTTTTTCCCAGTCTCTTCTCTGTCTCATCTTCATATTGGCAATTTCTATTAATATAACTTCACTTTTACTGACATTTTTCTTTTTCATCCCATTCTGCTATTAAGTCTAACAAACATTTTTTTTACTTCAATTATTCTTTTTTGTTTTAAAACATCCATTTAGTTCTCTTTTATATTTTCTATTTCTCTTAAAATACTTCATATATTTTCTTTTCTTTATGGGTATAATTTCCTTTATCTTACTTAGCATAATTACAATAATTACTTTAAAGTTCTTCCTGATAATTCCAACTTAAGGATCATTTCAAGCTTATGGGTTATCAATAGATTGCCTCCATTGATGGTCCTTTTTAAGGATAGGTCATATTTTGTTGATTCTTTGTATACTGATTACTTTCGAATTTATTCCTCCTGGCATTGTGGAGAGTTCCTTTATTTACTCTCTAATGCCATAGGTAGAATATTTATGGGGAAGAAGATGGGTCTTTTGGGTTTTGTTTATTTTTATTTATTTATTTATTTATTTTTTGTATTTTGGGTAGAATTTCTAGTTGTTATCGTCAGAAGAGGTAGTCTGCTGGGCATCTATGCCTAGATATTGAATTTCTACAAATGCTTTTATAGAAAGTATCTTTGGAGATACTATTTTTCTCCTTAGCTGTGATTAATATCATGAGTACTATCACACATTTCTTTTCTTTCTTTTTTTTTTTAAAGATTTTATTTATTTATTTGACAGAGAGAGAGATCACAAGTGGGCAGGGGGCAGGCAGAGAGAGGGAAGCGGGCTCCCTGCTGAGCAGAGAGCCCAATGCAGGACTTGATCCCAGGACCCTGAGATCATAACCTGAGCTGAAGGCAAAGGCTTAACCCACTGAGCCACCCAGGCGCCCTATCACACATTTCTTAATATTGAAACATTTTTATATATTCAAGGTATAAATCCACTTGGAATTATTATGTTATAATTTAATATTCTATTGAATATTTATTGTGAGTTTTGAAAGTGGTTTTTTTTTTAGATTTTATTTATTTATTTGATAGACAGAGATCACAAGTAGGCAGAGAGGCAGGCAGAGAGAGAGGGAGAAGCAGACTCCCTGCTGAGAAGAAAGCCCGATGCGGGGCTCGATCCCAGAATCCTGGGATCATGACCTGAACCGAAAGCAGAGGCTTAACCCACTGAGCCACCCAGGCACCCCGTGAAAGTGTTTTTCATATCAATAGTCATAAATTTGATTTATATTTAATTGTCTTCTTTTGGGCTCTCTTTGCAGATTTTGATATTAATATTACTTAATTTTTATTTAAAAAAAAATTCTCAGTTTATTTATTTTTATTTTATTATTATTATTTTTTATAAACATGTAATGTATTATTAGCCCCAGGGGTACAGGTCTGTGAATTGCCAGGTTTATACACGTCACAGCACTCACCATACCACATACCCTCCCCAATGTCCATAACCCTACCACCCTCTCCCTACTCCCTCCCCCTGGCAACCCTAGGTTTGTTTTGTGACATTAAGAGTATCTTATGATTTGTCTCCCTTCTGATCCCATCTTGTTTCATTTATTCTTTTCCTACGCCCCAAACCCTCAACATTGCATCTCCACTTCCTCATATCAGGGAGATCATATGATAGTTGTCTTTCTCCGACTGACTTACTTCACTAAGCATAATACCCTCTAGTTCCATCTACATTGTCGCAAATGGCAAGATTTCATTTCTTTTGATGGCTGCATAGTATTCCATTGTATATGTATATATATATATATACCACTTCTTCTGCTGAACAGATGAATTTATCCATTCATCTGTTGATGGACATCTAGGTTCTTTCTATAGCGTGGCTATTGTGGACATTGCTGCTATAAACATTTGGGTGCACATGCCCCTTCGGATCACTACGTTTGTATCTTCAGGGTAAATACCCAGTAGTGGGATCGCTGGGTCATAAGGTAGGTCTATTTTCCACTTCTTGAGGAACCTCCATGCTGTTTTCCGGAGTGGTTGCACTAGCTTGCATTCCCACCAACAGTGTAGGAGAGTTCCCCTTTCTCTGCATCCTCACCAGCATCTGTCATTTCCTGACTTGTTAATTTTAGCCATTCTGACTGGTGTGAGGTGGTATCTCATTGCGGTTTTGATTTGTATTTCCCTGATGCCCAGTGATGTGGAGCACTTTTTCAGGTGTCTGTTGGCCATGTGGATGTCTTCTTTGCAGAAGTGTCTGTTCATGTCCTCTGCCCATTTCTGGATTTGATTATTTGTTCTTTGGGTGTTGAGATTGTTAAGCTCTTTATAGGTTTTGGATACTAGCCCTTTATCTGATATGTCCTTTTCAAATATCTTTTCCCATTCTGTCAGTTGTCTTTTGGTTTTGTTAACTGTTTCCTTTGCTGTGCAAAACCTTTTGATCTTGATGAAGTCCCAATAGTTCATTTTTTCCCTTGCTTCCCTTGCCTTTGGCGTTATTCCTAGGAAGAAGTTGGTGTAGCTGAGGTCGAAGAGGTTGCTGCCTGTGTTCTCCTCAAGGATTTTGATGGATTCCTTTCTCACATTGAGGTCCTTCATCCATTTTGAGTCTATTTTCATGTGTGGTGTAAAGAAATGGTCCAATTTCATTTTTCTGCATGTTGCTGTCCAATTTTCCCAACACCATTTGTTGAAGAGGCTGTCTTTTTCCTATTGACATTCTTTCCTGCTTTGTCAAAGATTAGTTAACCATAGAGTTGAGGGTCTATTTCTGGGCTCTCTATTCTGTTCCATTGATCTATGTGTCTGTTTTTATGCCAGTACCATACTGTCTTGATGATGACAGCTTTGTAATAGAGCTTGAAGTCTGGAATTGTGATGCCACCAGCTTTGGCTTTCTTTTTTAATATTCCTTTGGCTATTCGAGATCTTTTCTTGTTCCATATAAATTTTAGGATTATTTGTTCCATTTCTTTGAAAAAAATTGGATGGGATTTTGATAGGCATTGCATTAAATGTGTAGATAGCTTTAGCTAGCATAGACATTTTCACAATATTTGTTCTTCCAATCCATGAGCATAGAACATTTTTCCATTCCTTTGTGTCTTCCTCAATTTCTTTCATGAGTACTTTATAGTTCTCTGAGTATAGATTCTTTGCCTCTGTGGTTAGGTTTATTCCTAGGTATCTTATGGTTTGGGGTACAATTGTAAATGGGATTGACTCCTTAATTTCTCTTTCTTCTGTCTTGTTGTTGGTGTAAAGAAATGCAACTGATTTCTGTGCATTGATTTTATATCCTGACACTTTACTGAATTCCTGTACAAGTTCTAGCAGTTTTGGAGTGGAGTCCTTTGGGTTTTCCACATATAGTATCATATCATCTGCAAAGAGTGATAGTTTGACTTCTTCTTTGCTGATTTGGATGACTTTAATTTCTTTTTGTTGTCTGACTGCTGAGGCTAGGACTTCTAGTACTATGTTGAATAGCAGTGGTGATAATGGACATCCCTGTTGTGTTCCTGAGCTTAGCAGAAAAGCTCTCAGTTTTTCTCCATTGAGAATGATAATTGCGGTGGGTTTTTCATAGATGGCTTTGATAATATTGAGGTATGTGCCCTCTATCCCTAGACTTTGAAGAGTTTTGATCAGGAAGGGATTCTGTACTTTGTCAAATGCTTTTTCAGCATCTATTCAGAGTATCATATGTTTCTTGTTCCTACTTTTATTAATGTATTTTATCACATTGATTGATTTGCAGATGTTGAACCAACCTTGCAGCCCTGGAATAAATCCCACTTGGTCGTGGCGAATAATCCTTTTAATGTACTGTTGGATCCTAATGGCTAGTATTTTGGTGAGAATTTTTCACATATGTGTTCATCAAGGGTATTGGTCCGTAATTCCCTTTTTAATGGGATCCTTGTCTGGTTTTGGGATCAAGGTGATGCTCGCCTCATAAAATGAGTTTGGAAGTTTTCCTTCCATTACCATTTTTTGGAACAGTTTCAGGAGAATAGGAATTTATTCTTCTTTAAATGTTTGGTAGAATTCCTCTGGGAAGCCGCCTGGCCCTGGGCTTTTGTTTGTTTGGAGATTTTTGATGACTGTTTCAATATCCTTACTGGTTATGGGTCTGTTCAGGTTTTCTATTTCTTCCTGGTTCAGTTGTGGTAGTTTATATGTTCCTAGGAATGCATCCATTTCTTCCAGATTGTCAAATTTGTTGGCGTAGAGTTGCTGATAATATGTTATTATAATTGTTTGTATTTCTCTGGTGTTGGTTGTGATCTCTCCTCATTCATTCACGATTTTATTGATTTGAGTCCTTTCTCTTTTCTTTTTGATAAGTCTGGCCAGGGGTTTATCAATCTTGTTAATTCTTTCAAAGAACCAGCTCCTAGTTTTGTTGATTTGCTCTATTGTTTTTTGGTTTCTATTTCATTGATTTCTGCTCTGACCTTGATTATTCTCTTCTCGTGCTAGGTTTAGGCTTTCTTTGTTGTTCTTTCTCCAGCTCCTTTAGGTGTAGGGTTAGGTTGTGTATTTGAGACCTTTCTTGTTTCCTGAGATAGGCTTGTATCACTATGTATTTTCCTCTCAGGACTGCCTTTGCTGTGTCCCACAGATTTTGAACCATTGTGTTTTCATTATCATTTGTTTCCATGAATTTTTTCAATTCTTCTTTAATTTCCTGGTTGACCCATTCATTCTTTAGAAGGATGCTGTTTAGTCTCCATGTATTTGGGTTCTTTCCCAATTTTCTCTTGTGATTGAGTTCTAACTTCAGAGCATTGTGGTCTGAAAATATGCAGGGAATGATCCCAATCTTTTGCTACTGGTTGAGACCTGATTTACAACCCAGGATGTGATCTATTCTGGAGAAGGTTCCATGTGCACTAGAGAAAAATGTGTATTCTGTTGCTTTGGGATGGAATGTTCTGAATATATCTTTGATGTCCATCTGGTCCAGTGTTTCATTTAAGGCCTTTATTTCCTTGTTGATCTTTTGCTTGGATGATCTGTCTATTTCAGTGAGAGGAGTGTTAAAGTCCCCTACTATTATTTATTGTACTATTGTCGATGTGTTTCTTTGATTTTATTATTAATTGGTTTATATAGTTGGCTGCTCCCATGTTAGGGACATAGATATTTAAAATTGTTAGATCTTCTTGTTGGACAGACCCTTTGAGTACAATATAGTGTCCTTCCTCATCTCCTATTATAGTCTTTGGCTTAAAATCTAATTGATCTGATATAAGGATTGCCACTCCAGCTTTCTTCTGATGTCCATTAGCATGGTACATTGTTGCCCACCCCCTCACTTTAAATCTGGAGGTGTCTTTGGGTCTAAAATGAGTTTCTTGTACACAGTATATTGATGGGTTTTGGTTTTTTATCCATTCTAATATCCTGTGTCTTTTGATTGGGGCATTTAGCCCATTTACATTCAGGGTAACTATTGAGAGATATGAATTTAGCGCCATTGTATTGCCTGTAAGGTGACTGTTACTCTATATTGTCTCTGTTCCTTTCTGTTCTACTACTTTTAGGGTCTCTCTTTGCTTAGAGGACCCCTTTCAATATTTCCTGTAGAGCTGGTTTGGTGTTTGCAAATTTTTTCAGTTCTTGTTGGTCCTGGAAGCTTTTTATCTTTCCTTCTATTTTCAATGATAGCCTAGCTGGATATAGTATTCTTGGCTGCATGTCTTTCTCATTTAGTGCTCTGAATATATCATGCCAGTTCTTTCTGGCCTGCCAGGTCTCTGTGGATAAGTCTGCTGCCAATCTAATATTTTTGCCATTGTATGTTACAGACTTTTTGTCCCAGGCTGCTTTCAGGATTTCTCTTTGTCACTAAGAATTGTAAAGTTTACTATTAGACAACAGGGTGTAGACCTATTCTTATTGATTTTGAGGGGGATTCTCTGCACCTCCTGGATTTTGATGCTTGGTTCCCTTTGCCATACTAGGGAAATTCTCTACAATAATTCTCTCCAATATACCTTCTGCTCCCCTCTCTCTTCCTTCTTCTTCTGGAATCCCAATTATTCTAATGTTGTTTCATCTTATGGTATCACTTATCTCTGTAATTCTCCCCTCGTGGTCCAGTAGTTGTTTGTCGCTCTTTTGCTCAGCTTCTTTATTCTCTGTCATTTGATTTTCTATATCACTAATTCTTTCTTCTGCCTCATTTATCCTAGCAGTAAGAGCCTCATTTTTTATTGCACCTCATTAATAGGTTTTTTTATTTCAACTTGGTTAGATTTTAGTTCTTTTATTTCTCCAGAAAGGGCTTTTATGTCTTCAGACAGGGTTTCTCTAATATTTTCCATGCCTTTTTCGAGCCTGGCTAGAACCTTTAGAATTGTCATTCTGAACTCTAGATTTGACATATTACCAATGTCTGTATTGATTAGGTCTTTAGCCTTCAGTACTGCCTCTTGTTTTTTTGTGGTGAGTTTTTCCACCTTGTCATTTTGTCTAGATAAGAATATATGAGGGAGCAAATAAAATACTAAAAGCGTGGCAAAGACCCCAGGAAAATGTGCTTTAACCAAATCAGAAGAGACCCTAAATCGTGGGAGGCAGTAAGGGGATAAAAAGAAGTTCAGAAAAAAAATTAAAAAAAGAAAACAAATAAGGAAAAAATATAATATATATATTATATATATTTTATATATATACATAATATATATAAAATATATATATATTATATATATTAGACTGGTGACTAGAACAGGGTGGCTCACTTAATTTTGGGAGTATTTTGGTCTCTTAGAAGAAACTACCTCCCAAAATTTTAAAGAATGAAAAACATATATAAGGGTAAACACAATGAAGGGATGGAATATGACTATAAAAATGAGGAAAAAAAATTTAAATTTCTAAAAAAGAGTTGATAAGGTAAGTTGGTTGGGAGAATAAAGAAAAAGAAATTGGTAGAATTTGCTCAGGCTGGAGACTAGAACAAGCCCAGTGCTAGATTTAGGGTGTATTTTGATCTATTAGAAGAAGTTGTACCCCAAATTTTTAAGGAAAAAAAACCCTATGTGTATACAAAAAATAAAGTTAGATAAAATGAAGGATAAAATATGACTATAATAATGAAGGTTCAAAAAAGATTTCTTTTTGTGAAAAGTATTGTTAAGATAAACTAGTTAAAAATGTTAAAAGAGGAAAGGGTAAAAGTTAAAAAAAAAGAAGAAAATTTAGCAGAAGAAAAAAAAATAAAATTAAAAAAAATTAACTTTGCAACACTAAAGAATCATGGTGAGAAAGCCATAAATTCCATGCTTTGCTTTCTCCTCCTCTGGAATTCTGCTGTTCTCCTTGGTAAGTGAACTTGGTCTTGGCTGGATTTCTTGTTGATCTTCTGGGAGAGGAGCCTGTTGTAGTGATTCTCAAGTGTCTTTTCCCCAGGCAGAATTGCACTGCCCTTACCAGGGGCCAGGCTAAGTAATCTGCTTGGGTTCACTTTCGGGAATTTTTGTTCCCTGAATGCTTTCCGTAGAGTTCCAGAGGATGGCAATGAATATGGCGACCTCCCAATCTCTGGTGTGGAGGAGCCGAGAGCTGGGGCCTCTACTCCTCAGTGTGCCCTCAGAGAAAAACGCTCAATCACTCCCTTCTCCCTGGCCTCCAGCTTTGCCCCAAGCTCACCCAGTCTGTGACCAAGTGTCTCTGTCTCTGGCACACAGCTCTGCCTGGAGTCTCTGAACCCTGCAGACCCTTGAGCTCTTCCAGGGGAAGTCTCCCCGGATCTTGTGGGGACCCCACTTACAGAGCACTGGCCTGTGCCATGGATTACAGTTCAAGGTAACCCCGATTTGAGAGCTCACTACTCAGCTCTCTCTCTGTAGCCACCTTCCCCACTCTAATACCTGCAAGCTCTGTGACACTCAGACACCCCTGATCCTTCTGTGACCTCGCGGGACCTGAGGCCACACTGTCCCTGCATGGGCTTCACCCTGGTTTAGCCTCTGGAGCGATGTCCCTCAGTGGAGCAGACTTTTAAAAGTCTTGATTTTGTGCTCTGTTGCTCCATCGCTTGCTGGGAGCCGGCCCCTCCCCCCACGGTCTGTCTTCCTATCGCTTTGGATTCACTTTTCCGCTGGTCCTACCTTTCAGAAAGTGGTCGATTTTCTGTTTCTTGAATTGTTGCTCTTTTTCTCTTTGCTCTCCTGTTGGATTTGTAGGTGTTTGGAATGGTTTGATAAGCTATCTAGCTGATCTCCTGCTACCTGATGTCATCTCGGCCTGCTTCTTCTCCACCATCTTGACTCCCCTACCAATATAAGCTAATTTTAAAAAGACAATGTTTCCCCTCCCATTCTTGATTTTTATCAAATAAAGAAATGGCTTTATCTTTTACTAAGATGATTGGTATATTTCACCTATGAACATGACTGGACCTGGTGCTTTTTAAGGGGAAGTAGCACTCAACTTTCTCAATTCTCTCTATCGTATTGGCATGTTTAGATATTCTCTCTATAGCTATTTTCTTTATTTTTTTACTAGAAAATTATTCCATTTCATTCAGGTTTCTAAATTTTCATTGAACTTAGAGAAGTAAGAAGACAGATGATTAAAGTAATAATAAAAGATTATTTTATATGTAATACTTTTTTCCTTTTGTAGGTAATTGAGTAGCTAATAGTTAGTTGATTTCAAAATACCACCTCTTGAGTTTACTTGTTCATTTTCCCATTTATTATTTTTTATATTTATTTGTATTTCCTGTTGCTCTATTTGTGTATATTCTGTTGTGCACTTTGTAACTTTTTCACTTAAAGTTTATTTAGAGTTATTTTGTATTAAATGCATAAATTCTATGAATGTTAAATTTTCTTTAATTATGCTTTTCTAGCTATAATATTTTATTATATTTCATATGCCCTTTTGTTTTCATTTGTTTTATCTTTGATTCAAGGATATGACTAAGGTAACTTTTTTTTAAGTTAGAAAGGTTATTACTCCTTTGTGATATATTATTAATTTCTATATGTATACATTGTTTTTAGAGACTGTCTTCTCTTTTTCTGCGTTGGATTTGCTGAATATTTTTACATTTAAATAGCTAATTTTTACCCACATTTAATTAATACTTGAATGTTCATTCTCTGTTTCTGTGTATAGAACCTGATAACTGGTACTTTGATCCACTATCATTATGTTATATATGTCTTCTCTCTTTGCCTATTATTTAATTGACCAATTATTATTATTATTATTTGGCTAGTTGATCTGTCATAGACTGAGAGTGGAGAGTTAAATTTCCTTAATTACTATGTTTTTTTTTTTCTTTCATGACTTTACATTATGAATATTGTCGCTGTCTTATTTAATGTAGGAACACTTACAGAATTTGATATTTATTTTAGATTATAATCTTTTCCTTATAAATTTTATCTTCTTTAGTGCCTTGACTGTTTTTGTTCTTGTCTGGTGAATATTATAAAACTTAAGCTGGTTTTCTTTGCAGTTTCTTCATATATATTTGCCTAGTTTGTCTACACACCTGAGTCTCTTTGTTTTTCGTATGTTCATATAAATAACATATGATTGAATTTTGCTTTGTGATCCAACCTGGGAGCCTTTTCTTTAAATTGGTAAGATGAACCTACTTACATATAATGATATGACAGTGATAATCTTCATTCTGCCATCTTGATTTTTGTATTATTATATTATTTTAAGTATATTGCCATATTTTCTAGATTTCCTTTGCTTTCCATTGAGTGTATTTTCTCTCTCTCTTTTTTTAAAGATTTTGTTTATTTATTTTAGAGAGAGAGAACCCCCATACCTGAGCAGGGGGAGGGGAAGAAGGGGAAGGAGATGGAGAGGGAAAGAATCCCAAGCAGACTCCGTGCTGACAGGGCCTGTCAAAGGCTCAATCTTCTGATCCTGAGATCATAACCTGAACGGAAATGAAGAGTTGGATGCTTAACTATATGAGCCACCTAGGTGTCCCAAGTGTATTTTTCTTTTAACAAGAAGGTTTATAGTCTATCTTTTTCTATGGGTGACTAGAGGTGTAACTTAGCACGGTATTTTTATCCTAGCCTTTTTGACTAATATCTAGTGACTTCCTAATATAAACCCATTCACATTAACAAATAAGAACTCATTTCTTTCATCTTCTTTTTGTACTTCTCTGTCATTCACTTTTTAAAAAAAAATGCCTATACCGATCATTTTTA
Source organism: Taxidea taxus jeffersonii (assembly GCA_003697995.1). NCBI lineage: Eukaryota > Metazoa > Chordata > Mammalia > Carnivora > Mustelidae > Taxidea > Taxidea taxus. The sequence continues at coordinate 34,035 of RCUC01160222.1, read as the reverse complement.
GTTACTTCAGTGGTTATTTAAATAATATGTTTCCACCCAATATGTTATCTTAAATAGCTTACATTGAACCTCCAAGAAATCTGCATATTCATACTATTCCCACATTGTCTCATCTTTCATTTCCTTTCTTTCATTAGTTTTACCAGACAAATTTCATTTTTTATGGCATATTTTTATTTCCCACGAGGCACACAATTATTACCACAGAGAGTTGATGTAATTCCAGCTCTCCTAATTAACTTGTGTGGCTTTCTCCAGATTTGCATTCTGGGGTTAGGGAAAGAAAGCTTGTGCCAGCAGCTGGCATGTTCGTAAATGTAAAGGGCTTTCCTGGGTCCCAGGTAGTAGGAACACAGTGTGAGGAAGGCATGGTGTTCTAAGTTCCCCTCATTTCTCTATCAAACCTCCATAGCAGATTGCTGGACTAGGAGTGGAGCATGGGTTTCAGCCCTGATCTTATAGCTGTTAACTTTGTTTCCTCATTTCTCAAAAAAGGTGACATTGATCATCATTCTGCTCATTAATAGTCATATTGTAAGGTTCTAATGAGATAACTTGAAAGCATTTTATAATATGCCTCATAGATATCAGTTGTTAACGAGTTCTGATTTTTCTCCCAGATAAGAGCTTTTGTTAACATGGAACTAAGTAGGTTGATTTGATTGTTGTCTTTGTTTCCAAGTCAGTTAGCCCTCCTTGGTTGGGCATTAAGTCACCATTATAAGGTCAGAGGTCAGGCAGCAGCTGGCAGAGAAGGAGGAGAGGCAAGGGAAAATCACCTGCTGAATAATCATAAGCCCATCCCAGAGGAAAGCTTGGACAGAGTCAGAGAAAATTCCCTTATCATAAGAAAATACAGTGATTCAACATTAGCCTCCTCTGGCTGTAGGTGGTAATGTTGACCTTGTTTACCAAACACTTTTTTTTTTACCTTCCCTGTGCCATTTGCCCTTCAACCCCCAAGAAGAAATAGGCTGAGTGAATACAGTTTAGAGTTGAGGCAAGATAAAAAAGGCTCTGGGATTGGGGCACCATCCACTGTTTAGTATCAGAGCTGGGTTTCAAAATCAATTATTCCAATTCCCTGTCCAGTGTTATTTTTGGATAAATACCATTTTATTTGCTTCTTTCTCTCTCTCCCTTTCATCCTCCTTCCCTTCTGGTCCAGTCCTTTCCCTTCCTTACCCCTCCTCTTCTTATGATCTTGCCTCTGTGTTTTTCATCCTCTCCCTTCTCCTTTCCTCTTCTCCATCCCTCTGGGTGAAGATAATCTCCCCCTATTAATATAGCTCTGCTTCTCTTAAGAAGCCACTAAGAGGACTATTGGAATTTAGTGGAACGTGTGCCAGCAAATCCCACATACTGGGGCTTACAAAACAAAGTTGTTTTGTTTTATCTGCTGCTTGCCTTTTGGCTTCATGTGAAGGAGAGAGCAATGGCCAGAGAGGGCTAGAGGTTGTGGGTTCGGTATTTGTGAGATGGAGACCAGTTCTATTTGGATCAGAGCATTAACCAGAGACAAAGGCAGGAAATGGTACAAGGCTGGTTTATGTTCTAGGTCAAATAGTTGCTATAATAACAATAGTTTGTTACTATTTCTTGTATCAAATGGAACCCTACACCTTATTTCTATCATTATTGGATTTATTTTCAGATTTTAATTAGAAACCCATTTTCATGATCCTGTTGTGTCTATAACCTTTCAGAAAAGTAGAGGAGAGGGACACCTTTTCAGTAGCTTGGTCGGTTAAGTTTCTATCTGACTCCATTTCGGCTCAGGTCATGAACTCAGGGTCGTGAGATGGAACCGCATGTCAGGCTCTATGCACAGCTGGGAGTCTGCTTGAAAAGTCTCTCTCTCCTTCTCTCTCTGTTCCTATCCCCTACCTCTCTCTGTCTCTCAAATAAATAAATAAATCTTAAAAAAAAAAAAGTGGAGGAGAGAAGACTAGGCTTCTGTGAGATTAACCATAGGTTAAAGCTATGACTAATCATAACCATACCGATTTTCTTGCTGTTCACCTTTGGACAAGGTGCTTTAATTCCTGGGCTTTCAATTTCTAATCTATAACATGTCAATAATAAAAATTCTTACCAGGCTAACTCATAGATTACTCTCAATTTAAATGAGGAATGTGAGAATGTTTTGTAAATTGAAAGCCGCTAAAATAAATTGTCACAGAATTCCAGAAATCCATACTTACTTGTTAACTCTCCCATTTTTTAAAAGAAAATATGCTTGCAAGAGCTAATGGTGAGGAAGCTGTGATCTCGAGTAGTCTAGTGAATTGTATGTAACTATGTTAATAGAGAGTGATGGGGCTGAAAACTTGAGGTCCTCTGACTTCAGATCCTCCATTTGTCAAGCTCCTGATTCCTACTATCCTTAAATGCATCGCCATTTTTTAGGATAAATAGGCCCCATTTCTTTGCCTCCATTCCTGTCTGAACTTTGTAATGGGGAGGTAGAGGACTCTAGAACTTAGCAGGTTCTGAAGTCAGGCTGCCCAGGGAACCGATCCTAGATCTGCTTACAAGTAACATATAGGGCAAGTCCCACAGCAGCCTGTGCCTCAGTCTCCTCATTTATAAACTGAAGAGAGTAATAGTATCTCTCTCATTGGTATGTGTGGAGAATTAAATGAGATAATACATTTCCAATGCTCAGAAAAATATCGGTATGAGTGAGCACTCTGGTATGTGATGTGGCAGAAGCAAACCTATTGCTTCTCTAGTAGGTTTGGTGGGAAGATACTAGTTTAGGATTCAGAGACCTGGGTCCTGATGGCTTTCCTGATATGTCTCCTCCCTTTGCTGAGTCTCATTTTCTTCATTGATAAAATCTGTAAGGGTTTTTCATTTTTTGGTTTTGGGTTTTTGTTTTGTGTGTGTTTTTGATATTAAAATTCTGTACCTTTATGGTACTCTATTTGTATAGCAAGTTTTCAAAAGTCATTCATCTTGGAGGGCTAGATGACTTTACCTAATCAATTACTCCCGTGAAAAATGTCTTTAAAGAGGTTTTATGCTGGAAAATACTGTTGCTATCACATTGATATGTCAACAAAAGCTGAGCAGGAAGGTCATGCCTAGAAATGTCTTCCTGCAAGAGTAGGCATCACATATTGATCTCTCCATGCTGTTTAAAATTTGCATTTGGCATAACAGAAGGGATAGACTGTGCTGCAGAAGCGAGGCTTGGGAAACTTCCTGCAGAGGTCACCACCACTCATTTTGTCTGTAGAGATGCTGGTGGAAGCAGGAGCTAGAAGCCACCCCCTGTTGACTTAGTGTCAGCACATGCAGGAGGTGGCAGGAGGGGATCCCAGACATGACTCCATCAGCTCAGCAATGTTCCCTTGGATCCAAAGGCCAGTGAGCTGCTCTGTGCCCCCAGAGTTCTAATTGGGCTTCTTTTTCCCAGACAGGAGCTTCAAAGTGCCTCTGCTCCGCTCTGGGTGAAACCGGCTCGTGGCCCAGGCCAATTCTGCTGTCTCTGCGTCTGTCAGTGTGTTCTAATCACTGTTATAAGTGTGGTTCTGTGGAACACCTTGTAAAATATTTTCCTATTGCTCCAGCAACATCTCCTGTCTAGACAATCTAATTACGAGCACAGAGCAAACAGCTGAAGTCTATTCCGCCCTCAAGGGTTGCCTAACTCCAGGAGTGGGGGTGGAGGATGGGGGGGGGGGGCGGTGAAAGGTATTGGTTGCTTTTTGTTGACCTGACCAGAAAATTGAGTGCTCCAGAAGAATCTGGCTAACTTTTAATTAAAAAGAAATGATCTGGTGGAAGCTGGCATTTTGTTGTTTTTCCAAAGTCAGTGGAGGATTAAAGGTACCGATTTATTTCCCTCCAATCGCATCTTTTTCTTGGCTTCAGAGGTGGTTTGTGGTCTTTGCTTTAAAAAAATAAAAACAAACAAACAAACAAACAAAAAACAAGAAAACACTGATTTAATAATCTGCTCTCCCAACAGCATGTTGTAAATAGAAGGCGGCCCCCTAAAGGTATGTTCTTTCCAAGTAGTAATTCAATTACATTCAGTGAGTGTTTCCTGAGCCCTGGCCAGGTGGCAGGCATTGAGCATGACAAAATGATGAGACATGGACTCTGTCCCCAAGATGTTCACAGTATCACAAGAAGGCAGACCCATGCTTTAAGCAGAAATTATTTAATGCTTTGGTGGAGAGGCAACAGTGTCGTGGGCACAGGAGAGGGGAAAAGAATTACTACTACGAGGTATGGGGAGGTGTAATGGAGGAGGTGGAATCTGGGCAGAACTTTGTAGGATAAGTCAAATTTAGGCAGAGAGATGGAGAGGAGCAGTGCGGTCCAGGCATAGGTAGGTGAATGCTCAACTGCTGAGATCAGGCCAAGTCTTCCATGGGGTTTGGTCCTGGCTGTTGGGAAAGTATAGCAGATGCTTCTGAATGGTTTTGAATAATAACATGAGGAGTTTGGAATTTAGTCATATTAGCATGTAAAGGGATGAATTTTGGGGAATGGGGAGGAGACTGAAACCATTGACATTCTGCTCAGGAAGATAACTGTGGCAACTATGTAAGAGATGGTTTGGAAGAGACAGAAACTGGAGAAAGGGGCTGGCTAGGGGACAGATTCTCTGATGGAGAGACCTGAACTAGACCAGTGAGTGGCAAAAGGAGGGCATGGGTGTGAGAAAACTCAGCTGAAGTAGACTCTGATACATGGTGACTGGATTGGGTTTTCTTGAGGTGGCAGAGGGAGATGGTGACCATAAGCTTCCAGATGGAAGGTGCTCTTCATGTTTGTTCCTGGGGAGACTGACTAGCTATGGGACGATGTTTGGATAAAGTGTTCACATAACTGACATTTACTGAGCACTTGTCATGCCGGTTGCTGTGCTGTGTACTGTAATGCCATTGTGATAAAGAGTTTCTGCCCCAGCAGACAGTAATGAAATCATCATAGCAATAAGATTAAAATTACAACAGGGGATATGCTCTGAAGGACATATATGGGATGTGTGTATTATCTATTGCCATGTAATGATTTACCTCAGACCTTAGTAGTGTAAAATAACAAACATTTATTATCCCTGGGTCAGGGATGTGGGTGAGGGTTAGCTGGATCCTCTCATTCAGGATCTCTCCAGTGCTTCAGTCAAGATCACTTGGGCCATGGCATCTCAAGGCTCAATGGGAGAGGTTGAGTTTCAAGATTGTTAATGTCAACAGGCTCAGGTCCTATAGCTGGTTGTTGGCTAGAAAAATCAGTTACTGCCTTGTGAGCCTTTCCCTAAGGCCACTGAGAACATGGCTGCTTGCTTCCGTCCAGAGAAGGGAGAAAGTGAGAGAGAGCAAGAGAGGTTGAGCAAGATGGAAGCCACCGTCTTTAAGTAACCTAATCTTGGAGGGGACATCTATTACCATTATGTGATTACTTGTACCACATTCTGCTCGTTGGAGGCAAGTGAACCCAGCTTACACTCCATGGGAGGCTGTCACACAAGGGCATGCATATCAGGAAGCAGACGGTTCTGGAGGCCATCCGAGAGACAGGTAGCCTATCATCTGAAGGATACCAGAGCATTTATGACAGGATTTGGACCTAACATTGGAGAGGGAAGAGCAGGGAAGGCTTCTCTGAGGAAGGGATTCTGGAGCTGGGGTTGGAAAAGGATGGATAGGCATTGACAAAGTGAAGGGGGTTATGGAGAGAGTGTTCCAGGCAGAGAGAAGAATATGTGTGAAGGAGGAGAGAATTTAGTACCTCTGAAGAACTATGAACAGGCCAGCATGGCCTGCTAGCTAGGAAGGGCCAGAGGGATGCCAATATGGAGATGAGTTCTGTGTTTAGCTGTGGATGAGCTATGTTATTTTGGAGGAGTTAGAGTAACTCTGCTTTTATCTGTCATTTGCGCTGGCATTCACTAGAGAGTGAGGGGGCTCAGAGTTAAAACAAGTTTGAAAGCCCTCTCTCTGAACTGCAGGACTGTCTCTGGACTGCTGGGAAATGGATCTGATTCAGTGTACAAAATGAATAAAATTGCCCACTTATCTCCTAGGATAATTACTTATTATGTAATGAGATAATGTTCATAAATCTCCCTGGGCTTCTAGGGGGAAGGTGTTATATAAACATAAGGTTTTATCAGTGATGATGGAAACAGATTTGGGGGATTAAAATCAGATGTGCATAGTGATGCTATGGCATTTTACTCCAAACCTAGAGACCTGTGAAGTTTTCCAGAGTTCTTGGGAAGGGTTTTAGGTCCAGAAATGGAGGCAGCAGGGTAATCAGAGATTTATTGCCATGGGTGTAACAGGGGAGGCAGGTTGGGGTTGGGGGTGACCTCCTTTTAACCCATTCACCCTAATAAGACAGAGCATGGCTCTTATTAATCCTAGTTAAAGGAGACTTTAAAAATGCAATTTGATGTCCCTGCTTCTGGGAAAAAGAAAAGTCTGAATTCTTCATCCATATTCTGTCTTCAGTTTGCTGTATATCCTTGAAAGATACCTGTTTCCCTTCTCAGGGCCTTAATTTACCCACGTGTAACATGAAAGGGGTTACATTAGGTGATCTTTAGGGTCTCTGCCATCTCTTGGGCCAGGGACTAACCAAATTTCTGTAACATTCTTTTCAGTTTTGCTTCCATGAAATGAGAGAATAAGAACTAGTTTAATGTCGGCAGTCAAAAAATGCTCTGGCCAATGACAGTTTTTTGCTTTGGGAAAGTTGAATGTTGGTGGCAGAAGCTAAACATCTGTGCATTTACTTTGCTGACCCATGAAAAGGATGCAACAGGTGAAGAGAAAATAGTTCCAAGTTGGTGTTTGGTCCACTTATTTCCAGCTTGTGCAGAATGCATTCTTCTTTTTCCTCCTTTCTCTCAGTCCCTGCTTTTCTTAGTCCAGAGTCCCTGGACCCACTCATATGGTTCATATTTTCATTTTGTCATCCCTTGTTTCTCTCTCTATTAAAAACACCCAGTCAAGCATGAAACAAGTTAAGTTATTCTTTATTTAAATATGTGTGAATACTAGATTATCTATCCAACAAAGCGTTTATCTCACAAGGAGGGTATTTTAAAAAACACAAAGCAAATTCTCCTCACTAGGTGTGACTGAGGTAAGAGGTGATTGGACCAGAGTCTAGTCTGTTATTTTCCTGAGAAGTAACTGCCCGGCTTCTCACCCTCTTCTTCCCCAAATACTCCCTAAGTGAATAAGATACTGTAGAACAGTACTTTCCTCCCCAAATTAATCCTTATTTACAGAGGTAGTCCTGCACTCCACAGGACTCAGGATAAGAAGACTGGGGAACAATTGAAATCCCAGAAAAATTATAAACAGCATCAGATTACACAATAGACAGACAAGTCCTGAGCGTATGGCAGCAACGAGGTACAGTCACCAAATGGTGACAGGCGCTTAATCCTGGTGTATTCACTCGCCATTATAAATCTGCAGAGCTAGAAAGAAACTACTTCAATTTCAGTGTTTATGAACATATTCTGCTTTTTGATTCTGTGTTGCTTGAATTCTGACTTACACAGGAGTAGAGAAGGCCATAATCTTTACAGTGCTTAGGTTCACAAAATCTTTAGTATTGCTTTCAGTGTTGAGTGGAGGCCCTGGAAGCCAAGGGAGTCCTCTCTTCCGAAGAGGGCATCGCGCTGAGAGGCCTGACATGGTTGGTTCATCTGATCCTCCCACTATGGCAAAAAAAAAAAAAAGGCAACAATTTTTACCTTCTCTTTAGAGTATCTCTAAGCATGAATAAAAATGACCCAATTTTCTTTTTCTACCTCTTTTCCCTACTGCATTAGAATCTGGAACATTCTATCCTTAAAACCTTAAATTAACCTTCAGAGTAGGAGCAATATCTGCAAAGTACAAATGTCATGTCAGTTCTCAGTAAAGTTCTCCTCTCTGCCCATCTGACAGAATCCCTAAGTTATTGGGGGCAGCCACAACTCTAACTGAAGCATCACATTTCTCAGGAAGCTAAGTATGTCCATTTGGCCAAGTTCTGGCCAATGAATTGTAAGCAGAAGAAATGGGAGGCCCTTTTGGGAAGATTCCTCAAAAGGTGAGTAAACACTCTTCTCTGTTCTTTTCCACTTCCCTTTCTTTCTATCTATAACAGAGATGTAATGCTCCAGCCCCAATCCTTGATGGTGGATCCAAGGATCAGATTTAAGGTTGGCAGAGGTGGGCAGTGTAGGAAGGGAAGGGAAGTTCCACAGAGTCATTCAGAAGCCAGGCTCCTTTCAGCTGCCCCCTCTGATCTTCTTTTACCAAGAGAGAACATGCGTTTCATCATTAGCTGGGATTTTTTTCTGTTACATACAACCAAACCTCCTCCTAAGAGAGCATAGGGGATTCTGCCAACTCCTGAAGGCTGGTGATGACAGAGATGGCAGTTTCATGTGGTAGAATGTTTAGGATTCCACAGACCATGGTTCCAATCCCAGATCTGTCACTTGCTGTCTTGGATACATAACTTTTCTCAGGCTAGTGTTCTCATCTCTGAAATGGGGTTAATAATACTTAATAATACCTACCTCATGGAGTTGTGAGGATTAAGTAAGGACCTTGAGAGATGCCAGGCTGGTGACTGCTATAGGCGCTCCAAACATATTAGTTCCTCTCGCTTTCCAGTTAGCTCTGCTTTTATTAGGGAGATGACATGCTACATATATCCTTCAACGTACTGAAAATGTTCATAGACAGCTACTCCCTAAGAAGCTGCTGAGTCACCAAGTGAGGCAGCTGGGACTACAGGTCTGCACTGTAAGTTGAGCAGGAAAGGAGTGTTAATTGTTCATTCAGCTCTAGGCCTGTCCTTCTGTGGCAAGCTAATGGAGAGCTGGGGCCTATTTTCTCGGGGGAATAGCAACTCCATGAGTTGGTTTGGGAGAGTCTGAGCCGTATTAACAGGAGATAAGGGATCTGTTTCTGTGAGTAGGGGAAGCACATGTGAAAATGCTCCTAGGAACAAGATGGTAGCCCCCAGTTCAGACTGAGCAGAAGGCGTGTATAGGAAGGAATGACTTTATAGGTATGCACAGAGAAGTGACCCGAAATCCAGGATGTGCCCACCTAAAACACCTTGTGTTATATTTTGTCCCATTTGCTGAAGGGGCGGCAGGTAGAGGAAGCTGGTTCTGATATAAAGCCCAGCTTATAATTAAAAATGGTAGGTAATTAATATTACCTTGATTAATATTGATATTACCTTGGTTTTAATATTCCTTAATATTTTTTAGTTAAAAGTTATTTCAGCTGTTTCATATAGTTACCATCATTGTGCATTTTCCTTGCGTGTTTTTTTGTTTTCTTTCATGGTGAATTAGATACTGCTGCACCCAGATCCTGGAAGAAAGGTTTAGTTGTGATAGGTTTAATGTGGTGATTCAGCCAATGGGGAACAATGGTGTAGTTTTTACAGGGGAAAGGAGATGAATTGCACATTGGCCTTATTTTCAAAAACCTGAGATCTGATTTGGGACTCGGAGAGCATATACCAAGAAAACTAATCCTCATATAACACACATACAAGACAAACCCTAAATGAATGACAGAGGCAGTGCACTATGGGAACACTAGTTAGGCAACTATTTTTTTCTAAGCATGAAAATTGTTGCTAAAGATCTAACAGACTAATGAATTTTGGTAGAGTTCCCCCAGAACATGGGCTGGGGAAAGAGTATTATCAAAAGACATGATACAAAGTGTGGAAAGTTGTTTCAGAAACCATAGCCTCCTAGTCCACTGGAGGACAAGAAGGATGGAGAGAGGGAGGGAGAGAGGGGAGGAAGGAAAACCTGTTCATCTAAATGGCAGGATAAAGAGGTTTTCTATATTTTGATTGGCCAAAGGGAGTCATAAAAGATATAGGGCAGAAAGGCTTTTATGCATCTTGGTATTTCCACAGCTGGTAACACAATATTCCGTATGTATTCAATGGGTGGTAAATAAATGATTAAGATAGGTGGTGGTACGTGGCATGGGTTAGAACACTGAGAAAAGTTTGATCAGATCTTCAAGTTAGTTTTGATGAGAGATGTTGGATACTTAACCTAGGTGTGGAAAGAAGAGGTTATATGTGAGAGTCTGACTATCATCCTCTTGTGGGCAACACTGATTAATGGCTCCAGATTCCATAGGAGCCAAGTTGCTTGAGATTCGCTTGGATGGAAATAAAGTCTGAAAACATTGCCTTGAGGTTTAGGGAGCTACCATCCTCAGCAAGGATTGCGTTACGTGGCATTCTGTGATGAAATGGGCAGCAGGCAAGGATTTTGTCACGCATGCTCGCAACTTTGCCTTTGGGGAGGGTCTGTGCCAAGAATGCCCTGGACTGGATCTTGGGTGCGGTGTTGTCCACTCACTTATAATGCCCATGGAGGCGTGTTGACAAGGATGGGTGGATAGTGGGGGGTGGCTGAGCTATTTCTTGGCAAAGCCCTGGGAGGAGGCGTGCCTCGGATGCCACAATCCTGTTATTTTTGAGTAATTGGCTGAACCCAGGTGCCTGATTGGACAGGGCCACTCCCAATATCTTCTAGATAAATATTTGGTTGCCAGGAGGTTATATTTAAATGAGCAATACCTCCTTGGGAAGTAGTTGCCTAGGAATTCCTGCAGAGGGCAGGATCCCATCCCTGCTGGGATATGCTTGTAAACTACCCCAAAACTTACTCTGCATGTTCTTACTCACTATGCACTTACTGTTAGGGCATCCAGTTTGAGGTTCTATTAAAGTCTGTTGCTCTAAATAACAAAACCCATCAGTGTTAGAGGCACTGTGTTTCTTCAGAGAAGTGTCTGTGGTCTTCATTGGCGTAATAGCCGAATTCTGAAGCACATTTGGAATCCAACTCAGGGATTTGGCGTTAAAGAGACAAATCGTAATACCTTATATGTTAATAAAATAGAAAACAAATAAATAAACAAATAAAGGGACAAATTGGTTCTCCAAAAGAGGGCTTGATCGCTGCTGGAATCCGAAGCATAGGGCCTGGGAAGTTAGAGAATTTGGATCTTTCACACATAGGACACTCTTGACTTTGTTCTTATTACTTGTAATCCATATTTAGATGTTAGCTTTTCAGGCCCCATCAATTTAGCTTTTCTATTCTTTCTGTGTGGAAAATGCTCTTATATTATGTATTTTCCTTCCATTTTCACCAAATGAGATTCTGAAGAATCAGCAATTAAATCCTAGAACTGGTATTTGGATCATCTATCTTTAGAAATACCCCAGTTAACATTCTCAGTTTTTTTTTTTCCCCCAAAGGAAAGAACACAGAACAAAACACGAATAAAAACACAAAGCAAAAAGCAGGGCATAAGGCAAAAGCATAAATAAAAAGCCTGTTAATCTAGCTTTCTTTTTTTTTTTTTTTTAAGATTTTATTTATTTGTCAGATAGAGAGCGCAGGAGCGAGCACTGGCAGACAGAGTGGCAGGCAGAGGCAGAGGGAGAAGCAGGCTCCCTGCCGAGCAAGGAGCTCGATGTGGGACTCGATCCCAGGACACTGGGATCATGACCTGAGCCGAAGGCAGCCGCTTAAACAACTGAGCCACCCAGGCGTCCCTAATCTAGTTTTCTGACTCAGAGTTCAGTGTTTCTTATCCTTCTGTCAAGATCCATCCTTGACATACATTTGCCGTTAAGAACGTGTGACTTCAAGGTCACGTACTGTAACTCTCTCCATGATTTTCCGAATTATATCTTGATCACCAGCCATATGTTATTTTGTTTTTGTTTTTAACCCCTCGAGCTCCTCTTCATTAGGGGTGGCATGAATGTTCACTGACTAATAGATCACCTCAGAAAAGAGCTCTTACCCATGTGTACCAGCTTACATGCAAATAAGAAAAGGCAGGAGTAATAACCAGGTAGGTCTGAGCCTCAGGGCCACATAGGGTATGTCTCAGGGAGAACCCACTGGAGGAAGGGCATGGAAACTTAGGGACACTTGACAGAGAGTCAGAGTTCAGGATTTGTTTCTTTTAATTTATTGCAGAGAAAAAACAAACAAACCCTGTTAACTTTGATGTGTTTAAATTCTTTCAAAGTGCCATTATGATAATTCAGTAAATGGGAGTGAGTGATGAGAAACACAGGCTTTTGGACTTGAAGGGATTTTAGAGTGTCTGGTTCGGTCTCCCTTGTTGGAGAGAAATAAACTGTGGTTTTAGGGGACTGTGCTCGGGGCCCCAATGACAAGGCTGAGAGACCTACAGGAGGATAATTAACTAAGGAGGTTGTTCATTGACTAAATCTTTAGTGTTGTTCTCTTTATGTCATCAGAAAACAGGGAATCTACTCTTTAGAATCATCTAGGGAGCGGAGCATCAGCATCAGATAGTAGATGTGGAATTAGAGTTTTGACTTCTATAAATGATCTCCCTGACCCTGGCTCTTGACGATCTTCTCTCTTCTCTCTCTTCTCTTCTCTGGACTTTTTTTTTTAAACATCTGCAGAGCAATGGAAGCATAGGTTCTGATCTTCCATGTGTCCTTCAGAACTAAAATTCTATAATACAAAATTCTTATCTGAGTACTCTTAAATAGTAGTAGTAGTAGTAGTAGTATGCCGAGGAGAGAAGCTCCAAGTGGTTCTATAGAAATTATACCTGTCAGGAGTGTGAAATTTGACCCAATCTTAGCACAGAACCCCTCCTGCATTTATAAATTATCATTGCTGGGGAAGGGGTTTTCAAAATAGGTTTCCCCTCATTGCTTCTTAGATTTTTCAAATAACTATCGCTTTCAATTCGGCATGCATGAAATGCATGCAGTTCCCCTGGGCAGTTGCTGGGTGGCAGCAGACGTACTGAAGTATTAGCCCATGGGAGAAGACAACTGGCCATGTTCCTTTAGTACTGAGTGGCCCCAAAAGCAAGTCAGTGACAAAGCTGGAAGGGCTGTGAGGGTTTGGATTGGCAGGTGAGAACAGGGACCGGGATGGGAGGGCGCAATCTTTCCTTTCCCTTGGTTTATCACTGGCCATTTGAAAAGGGTAGTATATCATTACAGTAGCCACCACAATTTATTGAGCAGTCACTGTGGACCAGACAGTGTGTTAGGCTCTTTCAGTATGTCATTGTAAATTCAAATATCACCACTCAAAAGGTATTATTACCCTCATTTGACAGATTGGGAACCTGAAGAAGAGAAAGATTAACAAACATATTTAAGGCAACAAAAAGCCAGCCAGTGGTTTAACTGGTTTAAAACCAAGGACACTAAAACCCATGCTTTCCCCACCATAGGACTGCTTAGAAAATAATAATAATAATAAATAATAATAAAGAGAAAGGCTACCACAAAAATCGCATCTCTGTTTTTGAGGTGAGGGAATCAAGGAGAGTGAAAGTGTCGGGCAAAATTTTGGCTGGGGAAAGAAGAATGTCAGCTCTCAGTACTTCAGAGTCTTAGAACCTGCAAGGCCCTACACTTATTATTTGGACACACACACACCATTTCATAATATATGCAGGAGGGTGGTTAATTTTAAATTTTGTGAATGAAGAAACAGGCTGCCTTGAAGGTAAGGCTTCTTACCAAAGTCCTTGGGGTACGTGATGCATACCTAAGTCTAGGACATTTTCACCACAGCACAGTGGCTTGAAGAGATGGGCTGTTTTCTCTACATGATTAGTCCTCTAAGATCTGTAGGCTTAAAGGAAGAGGGACAGTCTTCAGCCTTAGTGCACAGAGTTGACTGCCCCCAACTTGAGGGCCCTCTTCTGTCAGCCTGATCTAATTCCTGCCTACATTTACAATGATGCCTGTTTAAGCTGCAGCTGCTTCCAGAGCTCTGCACACAGTAGATGCCTCACTTAAGCTTGCACATCATGCACATAAAGAAACTGTGAATACGTTACGTCTTTACTGAAGATCTTCATTCGGCGCCAACACTCAGACAAATCGAGCTTAATTTGCCATAGCAGAAAATAGAAAAGAAAGCAATCTAGACATTGTGGATATTGTGCATTGTATGGTTTACCTTATTTATTTTTGGATAGGACATATACTAGAACTTCATTTCAAATCTTGGGTATTTGAGGTTGCATCGGAGACCTTCAAGATGACCGAAGACCCAAAGCAGAAAAGTTACTTATGTAAAGTCAAATCCATCTACAGGGCCACAGATAGCTCCGGTGTCCTGATCCTTTGGGGAGGAGCTTGGGCTTGGGAAATGAACAAATGTGGATTTGAAACCTGACTCTGTCATTTATTGGTAGTATAACCACAGGTTAAACACTCAATGTCTCTGAGCTCCAGTTTCATCTTTAAAAATAAAGATAATTATAACTACTTTGCATGGTAGTTGGCCAGTCTCAATGAGGTAGTATATTCAAAAGCCTCATGTAGTGTTTATATACTTTGCCTTTCCTATCCACCCGATGCCCCAATGACCCTGATTTGGTTTGGATTCTAATGAAATCATGTGTCTTAGAATTTACAGCACAGATGACCCACATTATAGAGGAGTACAACTCAGCCTTTGATGGGAAAAATACAGTGCAATCAATCCCTTTATAATTTATTTACGTCATAGGTTAACCATGTTATAGCATGCTTTTCCCATATGTAGTTTTAGCATCTATTATTACATTTGGGATCTGCTTTGACTTGTATTCCTGAACCTGTATAATTAGTGTTATATTATAGTGGGCTTCACAGCATTGGGTAATGAAAAGAATTCTGGCCTTGTAATCAGCGGGATTTTGTGCCAACCCTACCAGGCACTAGGAATGTGGTTAGAGATGTCTCCCTTCGAGGCCTGAATGTGAGCATTTTAGTTCAGGTGATTTATGAGGTTCTGATCAGTTTTCAGATTTGCTTTGTCTATGTTTTCTTCCCCTAGCATACATTGGGACCCAGGTTTATTATTATGACTTTCATAATGTTTCTAGTGGAGTAGGAGCATGTGTCATTCCAACTCAGATCAACTCAGTAGTGGAAGATTAAGTTGACTTCTCAGCCAGAGACCTCTCCTACTAAAATCAGCATTTTTATTTGGATTTGATTTTGCTTTTTAACTGCAGAGGCTTCCACATGAAATAGAATCAGCAACCCCACTAGTCAGCTCTAGGGAGGACAGACCTTTATAAAGTACCCCAGGTTACAGGAAGGTGGCGCTAGAGACTCTTCTCTCAGATCAGTCATGAGACCTGGGGGCTGGAATGGAATAGTCCTAGAATCACTAAACTGGAGACCACCCAAAGCAGGTTTCTTCTCTCCAGTAACACTGCCAGGTGATTATCCAGCTTCTGTTTGCAGGCTTCTGGTAAAAAGAGAATTCACTGTTTCCTGCCTCACCTGTCCCACTCTTGGGAGGCTCTGGCAAGAATGACCTTTCCTATATTGAGTTGAAATAAGCTCTTCTTGAAGCTGTTATCTCTTGGTCCTAGTGTTTTTCACTATAGCTGCATAGAATCAAGAGTCAGTTCATTAATCCAACAACTATTTAGTTCCTACTGTATGTCAAACACTGTGCTCAGCTCTGGAGAGATAAAATAAGACATCTTTCTTTTCAAGGGCTTCAGTGTGGTTGGAGAGGTAAACAAGTAAAACGCCAGTCACAGTATGTTGTGACAAGTGCTGCTGTTTGTCACCATGGAGTACTGAGGGGCACAGAGGAGTTCTTCTTAATCAGAAAAGGGGGCAGGAGAGATACCCCAAAGGGTTTGAGAATCAAAAGTCTTCATGTCTTCCTTTACCTCTGTCCTCCTCAGGCTAACTATACCTCTAGGAGGTGATAGGCAGTGAAATTTTGGAAGTCATAGAACTCAAGAGACTTGAGTTCTAATCCCAGTTTTGCCACCATCATCCTTACGAGACACTGAACAAGTCAATTCATTTCCCATAATAGACGATGTAAGTGGCATCCTTTCATGTTATTCGTCCTTGACATTTTAAGACAAATAGCTGATGCCCTTATCTGATGAGTCTGGCCTAGCCTTTGGATGACAGGTTATTTTTCACCTCTTTATTTCTGTTCATCACTGGTCAACCTAAAATAGATGGTCAGTAGACTTCTCCCTACAGCTGGGCCTTATCAAATCCCTCTGAGCTCTTTCTTCCACGCTATGGACGGTATTGGGGTGACCCCTAGCTTGTACTTAAGATGTTTTCAGCAATCACTAAATTGAAAGCACACTTAGAAAAACCCACAGAAATTTTGGACATGCCCAGGCAAATTGGAAGTTGCCCCTGGGATCTTTCCATTGACCAGCACAAAAAAGATGACTAAGGCAGTGTCTGCCCACTCCTATGTGGAAATAATGTTGTGTTTGTCCAGAAGCCAGTGAAAAAAACGTATGTTGAAAATGGCCTGATGACAGGTTATTTTGTACCCCAAGTGCCTTGATACCTTAAATCCTTTATTTTTTAAATTTGTGCACTTCATTTTTTTCCCTACTGATCCTTGGAGAGATTTTAAGGGAAAGTGCTAATGACTCCAACTCAGAGGTCTAAGGAGTCTGCTAGAACTGAGGTAGGCATTACTCCCATCTGCTTCAGCCATGCTCTGATGATTTTTTTGGAGCTAGAGTGAAGGGAAAATATTGGGTCAAAGGGACATCTGGAAGGAAAGACCTTAATGATGGGATATAGAATCCAGTCTCCAAGTGCTGTTACATGAAATATTCTTTTTCTTGGAATAGGAAAAAATGTAATTGCCATTTGTTCAGCCTGTCCAGATAAATTTCAGGGTCAATGCCAGTCTCTCTTGGGAGTGTTTATATTATACAAAACTTAAATCAGTATGTGGACTCCAGAGGACAGTAGACTCACTGATTTTTGGACTCTGAATGACTCTCATGTGAATGGTGGGGAGAATAGTAATTGAGGCATGGGGCCCACATAGTAGCTCTGAGAATTCTCTAAGACCGTGATGTCAGAGTAAAGATTTTTCTAATTTCAGTAAGCTTTCATCATTGATTCAAATTTTTGCAAAGAAATCCCCAGGATTTGCCACCTCCTCTCTTTTCTCTAGGCTAAAAGAAATGAGACTTGTTCCTCAACTTGACAACAGAAATTCCTCACCAATTTAAAAAATTCTGGAGAGTTGGTGATTTTGATCATATCTGAAAGCATATGAATAGGTCTCAATTCTTACTTTAATTTTGATCTATGCTTTTTCTAAAACAAATAGTAGCCACTGAGTTTTCCCAAGAGCATATCTTAGCAATTTCACGAATTTTGAGGGATGGGTAAAAGTGAAGTTATAATTGACTGTAATAATTATAAACTACAAAACCACTCATTTATGAAACATTTATTAAGGTTAGGCACTACTCATATTTGTGCCTTTTGATTGTTCTAGGAAGAAGAGAATAGAAAATGCATTGCCTTTAGGGAGGTCTGAGGCCTTTTCCTCTGACCGAGCTCTTCTAAGATCAAGCTTGTACTTGACAGTTTGGCTCAGGCACCAAGGAACATGCATAAAGGCAATATTTCAAGCCAGGTTCAAATAATCAGTTCAAATGCAGGAAGCATGCGCTGGGTGCAAAAATGCACACATCACTGTATTACGTGTCATAGTGATTGCAGAGCTAAGTGACACAGTCCCTGCTGGAAATAGTGCACATTCTAATAGCTGAGAAAATTTAAGTCAAACATCTGGAGAGCTTTGCTTTAAGGTGCGGTAAGGTTATGTCATTGGTTATGCCATTGGTTATGCATAACCATAATGTTATACAGTAAGGTTATGCAGAGTTGACATGAGAGAGAATATTCATACAATTGTAGCTACATCTGAGGAACATAAAAAAGGCAATATGTAACATGGTCTTTGAAGGATGGAACTAGGATATTGGTGGGAGTTAGGATGTAAAGAGCTAGTTAGGGGTAAAGTGTGGCCCACATAGAAGGTATAGCAAAAATAAAGCCATATGGTCAGGAAAAGAGCAGGGAAACAGAGAGAATGGTGAGTAGGTACAGTTTTGCTTGAGTATCATGAAGGCAGAGTGGATGATAAGGCTAGAATGGGAACAAATAAAGAAGGGAGGCTTTGAATTTCATTGTAAAATGCTTGTGCCTTCTTGGTCTCGATGAAGCTACTGTTGAATTTTAAGTGTGGAAGTGCATCCATAAACAGATTTTTTTTTTTTTTTTGACATGCTCTCTCCAGGTTGGACTTGTGAACTGTTGAGAATTCAAAGGAAAAAAAATAGATAATCTCATACTACAAAGTCTTCATTTCTGGGTGGGAGGAGAGGCAAATATAATTATTTTAATATATTTAACAAATATTGTGGGGGCATCTTGCTCGGATGACTAGGCTATCATGGAAAGTTGCTTAATTGGACCTCAGGCAGAAACGCTGCCTGGAAGACCCTGTCACAGTTTGTGTGATTGCTAACACAAGGCACACCAGGAGTGGAGATTCGGCAGGAAGATGGTGTTGGGGGAGACCAGTTATGTGGCTGCTGAAGCAGCATGGGAACGAGGAAGGGAGCACAAGCTAAAATGGTGGTAAGGATGAAGAGAGGGTGACCTTATCTACAGAAGAGGCAGCATCAGCAGAATCGATTAGATGCTGGAAAGGGGTTTGCAGAAGTGGAAAATAGAACAGGAGCTGAATGGGTACCACTGGAGGTCTGGGAGGCAAGGAGAGGGTTGCTCCCATTGGTAGGGATGCAGCGGTCAGGAGAAGTTGGTTTCCAGGGAAATGTGTGGAATTCAATGTTGGGTCACTGCTAGAGAGCAGAATAAGCGAATCTCCATAAAACTGGGCAATGAGCAAAATTTCTTATGCTATGATGTCATAATTTCTCTCTTTTCTCTTCCCCCAAAAATCAAGACCACAGGACTCTTGCCCAAACATTGCCTCAAACACACTTTAAAGTATTGATGTCTAAGACAAAAAGATCATGTATATGAACTATAAAGTGTAACACCAGACTTTGTTAAGAATTCTTAGACTCCCTTGACTTGGCTATGGACATTCTAAGTAATACCTTGGAATTACATAGGATTATTGCTTTGGCATCCTTCTGGAACTTACACATGCCGCTTCAGCAAGCTGCTTCCTTGGGAAGAGACCAACAGGGGCATGGTTTTGTCAAAACACCTAATTTTTATTTCTTCCTCCTTTCTTTTAGTTAGCAGATAAAATTGGTGATTACTGGCCATATATACATGGTGATTATGGAAATAAATATATATAATATAAAAATATATAAATTATATATACATATAACTATATTATAAATAAATATATAAATATAAATGTATATTACATAAACTAAATATGTAAATATAGATAAATATTATATATAAATAAATATTATATATATATATATATATTTGCATTTATTGACCCCACATGCTATCAGCATGAATCACAGTGGTCTCTTCTCTTTGCCTCCTCATTACTTCACTTCCAGCTCCATTTCTGTCTCCACTGTAATTGCAGCACTGGGTGAGACGCTGCTCGGGGAAGAATTAGCTGAACTGTGGTGGTTTGGCAACAGAAGGGTAGAGAGGAAATAACATGGAACAAGAGGTCTGTGTGAAACATGTAGCCTTGTGGCATTCTGCCCAACCAAGGCAGCTTCCGCTATAATCTCCAGCCCTCCTAGCACTCTGAAAGCATGGAGTATGAGATGGGGGTAAGTCTCTATGCTGCATTTGCCCCAGATATAATTCTCCAGCTACAGAGCAGGGGACTGAAAACACAACATGCACACACACAACACCTCATACCCTGAGATCCCAGGGGAATTTCAAGACCACATACAGGTATCAGAAAACAGTACATTAGAGGTAAGGATTATTGATTTGAGCAATCTGATAGTTCAGTGGAGAAAAGAATGTAGATAGTAGGATGCAGTTAAGAATGGGAATATAGAGGCATCTGGGTGGCTCCATCAGTCAAGCATCTGCCTTCAGTCAGATCATGATCCCAGGGGCCTGGGATCAAGTCCCACTTTGGGCTCCTTGCTCAGGAGGGAGTCTGCTTCTGCCTATGCCTATTGCTCTTCCTGCTTGTGTGCTGCTCTCTCTCTCTCTCTCTCTTTGACAAAAAAAAAAAAAAAAAAAAAAAAAAAAGAGTGGGAATATAACAGGGGCACTTGGGTGTCTGCCTTCAGTTCAGGTCATAATCTCAGGGTCCTGGGATTGAGTCCTGAGTCAGGCTCCTCACTGAACTGCATCTCCCTTTCCATCTGCCCCTCCTCCCTGCTCATTTCTCTCTCTCTCTCTGTCTCTCAAATAAATACATAATATTTAAAAATGGGACTATAACACAGTTCTATTCTATTTGAAACAGTTCTTTTTAAGTGTTTTTTTTTTCATTTTCATTTGTGACTCAAGTCTCCCCAAATCAAAATGTGTCACTCAGTAGGACTTTGCAGTCAGCAGTGTTTGAGCAGTGTACAGGATAGAACAGAATATAAATGAAAATTTATGGCCTTGAGGTCCTGAATACCAATGATTCAAGTAGGGAGGTCAGTTGTAGAAAATTATGCATAGTAAAGGCCACTTCAAAACATCCCTATGAGCAGCAGTGGTAGCATCAGTCCCTGAACTAGAACTATTTTTCAGCTCTGCTTGTCCACTTCCACATTCTGTGTTGGAATCACTATTGTATTGTCTGCTGAAGGGGAGATTGGCGTCTGCTCCAACATGCTCAGAGGTGGGGACTCACTACCTCCTCAGGCAACCTGTTCCGCTCTTTATTGAGCTACAACTCTCAGAAGCTTCTTCTGTTTTGCCCAACTTGCCCTGCTCCATACTTTCTTTGCATCAAGAGCCACAGAAAAGTCCAATTATTCCTGTCTATTCACAGGCTTCAGATCTGGTAACATGTGCTTTCTCGGGCTGTGTGTCTCCTGGCTAATGGACCCTCTTCACAGAGGACATCCACTCATATTTAAGACCTTTATCATATATGCCTACTCATTCCCTTGGTTGCCTGATTTAGGTTTGGTAACTTTTATTTTCATGACATTCTGTCTTTTTTTTAAAAATAATTTATTTATTTATTTGATAGAAAGAGAGGAGGAGCAGGCAGAGTAGTGGAGGAAGAGAGAGAAGCAGGTCCCCATCAAGCAGGGAGCTCAGCACAGGGCTGGATCCCAGGGCCCTGGGATCATTACCTCAGCTAAAGGCAGTTGTTTAACCTACTGAGACACCCAGGCATCCCTCTATGACACTGAATCTTAATGGATTTAAAATGGTGCTGTGAGGTGTGCCTCGGTGGCTCAGTCAGTTGAGCATCTGACTCTTGGTTTTGACTCTGGTTGTGATCTCATGATCATGGGATCAAACCCCAAGTTCAGCCTCAAGTCAGGTTCTGTGCTCAGTGGGGAGCCTGCTTGGTGTTCTCTCCCTCTTCCTCTGCCCCTCCTCCTGCTCACACTCTCTCAAATAAAAAGAAATAAGTAAAATCTTAAGAAAAAAATGTACTGTGACTCCCAAGGCTCAGGAGCAGTGAAGGACATGGGGAACCTATCACTTGGTTCATCTGTTTGGCTGTTCCCAAGATGAACATTTAGATAATGGTGACAGTTTCCCTGGGTGGGGGAAGAACAGTAAGGGTCCAGAGGTCAACAGAAGTCTGGATTATCATAGCCCTAATAATTGTAGGCCAGTGTGGGTTGCCAGAAGCTGGTGCTGGGAAGCAGACTGGCTTACAGATGGAGCAGGTTGCTCATCCAGATCCATAATATCTCATCTTATGATAAATGGTAAATGATGCTATGAGCAATGCCTCTTTCTCCCCACCTCCCTAGTCCTTGTGCTCATTAAATAAGGTTGGCTATGGATCTCATCATGGAGGGACAAAAGTGCTTAGCATCTATGCTCAGTGTTCTTAGGAAGTTTTTACAGAACATAAGATAATAAAACTTCAGAAGTCATGACTTTTAGGCTGAGGTCAGGGACATTCTAGACTAGAGGTCAACAAACCTCTTCTGTAAAGGAATACATGGTAAATACATTAGACTTTATGGACCATACAGTAACTGTCACAACTTCACAATTCTGCTCTTTTAGAGTAAAAGCAACCATAGAAAATATGTAAACGAGTGAACACAGCTCTGTTCCAATACAGTTTTTTTTTTTTTTTAATAATAGGCAGTGGACCAGATTTGGCCACACACACCCTCATTTGCCAATCCCTGCCCCAGAGGGTGGACAGCTAACAAACTGGAGGACAGAGCTTGGCAGCTTATAGAAAGGGCCCTGTTCTGTCCTGTTCAGCATTCCTGTGCATGATTCAGTCAAAGGCAGAGGGCACACCTGGTAAATCTGTGGCTTTCAGAAATCTAGAATGTCCTCTAATATATTTTGCAACATGATTAGGATGCAGAAAGAACCAGATATAGCCTCGTGGCTAAGAACACTGCCTTTAGAGCTAAATAGACCTACATTCTTGCAATAAACTTGCAATTCTACCATTTTCTGTTTAGAGCAATTCTTAGTAACTTGTAGAACTTGTATTTAGCCTCTCTGAGTTTTATTTTCCTCATCTGTAAAATGAGCATAATTTTCCCTGTCTCAATTTATTGTGAAGATTAAACTAGATAACATATATGAAGTATTTAATCCAATGTCAGACACACAGTAAGCCCTCAATACAAGGTAGTATGAAAAACCTCTCTGAGTCACAACCAAAATGAAGAAAGTTACCTGATTTGGAGAACTGACATAAGCTGATTCAACACAGAGGGGCAGAATCCCCTGATGACTGTTCCATTCTGTATCTGGAGTATCATTATCAACTTGTAGATTGTGACTTTGGATGGAACAGTATGGAGAGGTGATTCCCTCTCTAGCAAGGTATCTAAGTAAAGTTACAGAGGGGGATGGATGAATGAAAGGTAAACTGGGTCCAGTCCTTCAGATAGGCAGAGGAATTAGAGGAAGGGGTCTCTCAACCTGGAGTGAGAATATTCTGGTAGACGATGGGTATTTATCTGGAAGATCTCTGAGCTAACTCTGTAACCACCTTCTGTTATCTGGGGTTAGGTAAAATTCCTATTATGGAGGACAGGAGCAGTAGCAATACTATTACACCTTCTCTCTGCTACTCAGAGATTTTGCTGTTAACATGAATCCCATATCAGCATCAGCCCTTCATAGACCATCACCATGCTACACTAGAAGGTATTTCAGATGATGAACAGGGTCTTTGTCCTTCCAGCCTAACAGAGTGTAAAAGATGTTTTTTTTGTTTTTAAAGTAGGAGTCTCATGAGTGAGAGGAGACATAGTTCATTTAAATACATGTATTAGGGGTGCCTGGGTGGCTCAGTCCTTAAGCGTCTGCCTTTGTTTCTGGTCATGATCCCAGGGTCCTGGGATCGAGCCCTGCATTGGGCTCCCTGCTCAGCAGGAAGCCTGCCTCTTCCTCTCCCACTCCTCTTGCTTGTGTTCCCCCTCCCTGTCTCTCTCTCTCTGTCAAATAAATAAATAAATAAAATCTTTAAAAGATAAAAAAATAAACGCATGTATTAGTAACGAGAACTAAAGAACCTGTAGATCTTCTTAACCACTTCCTCTTCCATTTTTTCCTTCCCAAAGCCATAGCACAGAGACAAGCATGCATCCTTCCTGCATATGCCTCCATAAGCCTAAAGGAAAACTCTGCTAATAGAGACTCAGAGAAGCCTTGCATCCTCCATTAAAGTGAAGCTGATTGCCATTATGGAGAGAGCATATGACTAGCAAACATTCTGGTTTCTGGTTTCAAGGACCAAACCTACCATTGCTATTTCCATTACCTTCGGCAAGTTCACACTTCTGAGTCTTAAATTTTTCTCTATAATATGAGGATGATGCTATCTGCATCTCAGGACTATAATCAGGATTCATGTCTATAATACAGGTAGTAACCAATGTTGATTGCCTACCTAACAACCCCTTACCCGCTCCCTCCATTCTAACCAGATCCAGCTGTCCTCGGAGAAGTCATGTGATTCAGGGAAGGTGGATTTCCAGTCCCAGGAGATGAGTGATTGGTTAAGCTCTTTCCCTTGTCAGTTAATGCTTCAGGCATGAGCGTAACCCAGTTCAAGCTCATTAGCTAAAATGTAATAGGATTTACTATGAACCAGATGCTGTCATAAAGTCTTTATATACATTAATTCAGTTAACCTCCTATGAGGTAAATATTATTAACTTCATTTCACAAATGAGGAAACTGAAGATCAGAGAGGTTAAGTAGCTGGTCCACGGAAACACAGCTAATCAGTGGTAGAACTGTGTTCAAACCCAGGAGCCTGTCCCCCAAATCTGATCCTCCTCATTAAGCAAAATACCTTCTCACATAAGTGAGATTCTGTTAAGGAACTTCAGGGAAAAGTTTTCTTCATTGAAAAGTTTCCTTCATTGATTTAAAAAAAGAGCACTGCATTGTTAAGTCTGCATGTGAGACCTGGCTTAGCTCTAGCCTCCTCACTACCATGAAAGAAACTAACGTGAAATACATAGGACTGCAAAGCAAAAAGATTGTCAGAGCCTGTTTTTTAAAAATGACACTTAGCTCCTGAGCCAAACAACCCCGGAAATGTATCAGAGCAGATTTGCATGTGTATGCATGAGTGTTTATGTGATATTGGGACTATTTTTTGTTATCTACTTATGTATAAGACACATATGACTTTATAAATTCAAAATCAAAATATAATTGGTATTTTTTCATATTCCTTAAATTTTAAATATAGACTAGATGATCTCTGGCATTCCTGGGGTTCATGGGTTTGAGTTCTAGCCGAGTAGGTAAGTTTTGTCCTCAGTGACTTTAGCTTTCCGGTTTGACTCTTTCTGGCTTCGGTACCTCTGAGTTTCATATTTTCTCCTCTTACCCTGGGTCCAAACCGGCACCCAGGAAAGCTCTTGAAAGGCGTCCACAACAAGATTATATATGGTTGCAAAAGGCTGAAAGAGTTTCCTAGCCCAAGGCAATGTCAGTGGGCATCATAGCTCTTTCCAAAATAAATGAAGCAGGAAGTGTGGAATCTTCGGCATCAGCCAGTGCATAAAGTGCTGTTATTTTGGGCAGTGGGTCATCTAGGTGCACCTGAAGTCATCTTGTAGGCGTTCCGTCTGTTCTCTTCAGCATGCCAGGCTGTCTCTGGGGGTTGTTCCTGCACACTCTTCTAACACCTTTATCTGCCCAGACACGCAGTTTGGAAGGCAGAGAAACTTGGGGAGAGGGCATGAAACACGTGGTTTTGTGTCTCATTCTATTCGGTCTCATTTCTCCTTCCATCTCCCTCCGCTTTCTTGTTCTTTCCCTGCAGTCCTCTCTGTTAGTCCCCCGGCCCCCAAGCTCCGTGTCTGTCTTCTTCTCTCCCTCTCCCCTCTTCCTCTCTGACTTTCTTTTGTAGCTGATTTAATGGAATCGTATTTTCTGGGGTTTTCTATAAAAATGCCTTGGGGCGCTTCGAGGAATACCTTTCCCAAATCCTTGTTTTGATTACTGGGAGCAGGCATACACAGCTGGCCCCTTTTTCTGTTCGAGTAAAACCACAATCCACTCCGCAAATCACTGCTTTTCATTTTGCTGGCTGGAGGGAGAAAGGATCAGATAGGCAAGATGAGGATGTGGAGGGGGGATGGGAAGATAATGACAGATTTGATGATAATTAATATTTTCTGTGTCTGAATAGTGAAAGTCTCGTCCAAGCCCCCCAGCCAAACTCAAGTTAAACTCTTGGTGTGTGGGTTTAAGTGCTCTGTAGCCTGGCGTGCTGGGGCTGGTCTAGAGGGAGTGATGCTGTAGATGTGGAATTTTGTGGTTCTCTTTTATTATGATTACTGAGTAAACCATGCATATCTAAAAAGGAAACTTTAAGTCAACTTCTCTCAAGGTGAATTCAGTATTGGGTCTGAGTTACCTCACCCATAATTTAAATTACCAGAAGTTTTATGTATTAATTATTAAAGGGTTTGGAGTTCCTCCATTGTTCATTTTCGTTTTTGTATCAAACCTCAGTTATTTGTGCATCATTTTTGTGCTTATTTTTTTAAAGTAATGAGACACCTAAGATCCAATGGACTGGTAACGATTTTCAGATTCATTAAACTAGTACTCAGCTTCTTTCAGAATTCAGGACTGGGAATGTCTCTTTTGTGACTCCCAGGCTTTATTCTGATTTTTCTTTCAGCAAGCCAAATAGTCATTTCTTTTAGATCAAATTAAAAAAAAATACAATTTTTTTTGTAATACGATTTGTTAGAAATTCTCAGCACTTTGTTTTTTTATGAATATGTCTTAATAGAATGTATCTGCGTGCTGCTGGATTTCCTTACTACGAGAATGATGTTTTTAACAGTGTCCTTAAAAATAAAATTGGAGGGGCACCTGGGTGGCTCAGTGGGTTGAAGCCTCTGCCTTCGGCTTGGGTCATGGTCCCAGGGACCTGGGATCAAGCCCCACATAGGGCTCTCTGCTCAGCGGGGGGTCTGCTTCCCCCCCCCAGCCCTCTCTGTCTGCCTCTCTGCCTGCCTGTGATCTCTGTCTGTCAAATAAATAAATAAAATCTTTAAAATAAAATAAATAAAATTGGATGGAGTCATAGAAGCTGAGGGAGAGGGTATTTTTTTTTAAAGATTTTTTTAAAATAAAATTTATTTTAAAAATAAAATAAATAAAATTGGATGGAGTCATAGAAGCTGAGGGAGAGGGTATTTTTTTTTTTAAAGATTTTATTTATTTATTTGACAGACAGAGATCACAAGTAGGCAGAAAGGCAGGCAGAGAGAGAGGAAAGGAAGCAGGCCCCCCACTGAGCAGAGAGCCCGATATGGGGCTCGATTCCAGGACCCTGAGATCATGACCTGAGCTGAAGGCAGAGGCCTAACCCACTGAGCCACCCAGGCACCCCGGGAAAGGGTATTTTTATGATGGGGGAATGGTCAGCACAACCAGCCATCATTTTACAAACATTTGGTAAAACTGAGCATGGCAAGGGATTGTTCTACTCATTGTTTCATTTAATATTTATGATAACCTTGAGAGGTAAAAATTATTTTCTTCTTTTTAAAAACATAAAAATTAAGTCATGGGGAGAGTAAGTCACTTGTTTAGATCACAGAGCTAGTAATTAGCAGGGCCAGGACCCAAATCTGAATCTCAAGTTAAATAAACCAAAGATGCGGACAGAGGGGTGAACCCTTCAAATTTACTTTGCTGTTTTTGTGTTTGGCAACAGGCAAGATGAACTGGAGACTTCTCCCTCTTCTCCTGTGATCAGAATTATATTAAAAGTGGGGGCAGATCAAGTACATCTAATAAAAAATGGATGCACAGATGTACTAGAGACAGGCATCCAATGTAGCTCTGCTCATGTTCCCTGACTCTTCATCAATGTTTCTCCACTAACTTCAGGAAGAAAACTTCCTGCCAGTCCCCTGCCCCATTTTAACTTGAGCTTTCAAATTCCCTACATTCTCTTAGGAATGCCCTTGGTTATTTTCCTACAGTACAGGCTGCTGCCTTGTTGGGAGAGGAAAGGTGTCACAAGCAGTTTGCAAAGTGTCACTGGACTGGACTTGTGATTCTTTCTTGCCAGGGCCTGCCAGACCTCTGGAAATTGGGCACACAGTGCTGTAGGGCTCACCATGAGAAAGTACTATAGGGCTCACTGTGAGAAAGTACTGTGGCCTTTCTGTATCAGAGAGAGCCAGGCCCTTTGAGGCATCAGGTCCAAAGTTCTCCATGGAATCACACACATCAAAAAGTTGTTCAGGGGCGCCTGGGTGGCTCAGTGGGTTAAAGCCTCTGACTTCAGCTCGGGTCATGATCCTAGGGTCCTAGGATCGAGCCCCGCATTGGGCTCTCCGCTCAGCAGGGAGCCTGCTTCCCCCTCTCTCTCTCTGCCTGCCTCTCTGCCTACTTGTGATCTCTGTCTGTCAAATAAATGAATGAAATCTTAAAAAAAAAAAAAAAAGTTTTTCAGTGCTCCAAGTAAATGAAGAAGTATCAGAATGCAGGAGTTAAACAGGTCTCTTAAAAAGGCCCTTCTAGAATGCTGGTAGACTAATGTGCATTGTGAATGTCTAAAAGAGTGGTTTTTTCCCCCCAAGTTCTTTGATCATAAGAACTCTTTTCTCACAGCACCTTTCTGTGTATAAATAACCCAGGCACTGCATAATTTAACTTAGTTCTTTCTCACAACAATCTTTGAAGGCATACATTAAATCTCTTTTACTTAGAAATTAAAGAGGCTGATCTCTTGTCCAGGAACTGGCAGTCCTAATGGTCCTGGTAGGATCTGAACTTGGGTCTTTCTGACTCCAAACCCATGATCTTCCCTTATGCAATCCTGCCTTGTACTTTCTCCATACAGACTTCTCTAACTTTTTGCACATGATGATTTCTCTTTTCCAACTGTGTACTCTAGCCCACTTATATCAGTGTGTAGTAGGCATTTTTGAGAAATATTTCCCAGCCCATCTTAGTCTTGCTTGATCAGGGGCCTACTCTCAAAGGTGAACACCAAGAAGATGCAGTCTGACCCCTCACTTGACTTATCTGCTATAACTTGTCCCTTAGTTCAGGCTGCTAAAGATGTGTTAGCTCCATGGTGTTTCATAGAAAATTGTCAAGTAAATAAATGCTCTAGTTTCAGGGTCTTCACATTTGCTCCTCTCTCTGCCTAGAATGTCATTGCCCAGATATCACATAAAATGCTTGCTCTCTCATTTTCTATAGATTTCTGCTTAAATGTCACCTTCCTGGAACCCTGACCATCCTATGGAAAATAGCAATTTTCCCTATCATATCAGCCTTTTGCTTTACCCTGCTTTATTTTTTTTCTGTATCACATGTTTCAACCACATATTATATGCTGGTTTGTTTCTTGCCTGTGTCCATGAACCAAAAGCAGAGCTCCATAAGAGCTGAGGCTTGATTTGGTTCACTGCTGTGTCCCTGATTTCTAGAACAGTATCAGACCAGAGCAGGAGCTTGAGTGGTTTAGTTGTAAGGATTGTAGACAGCTGTTAAGACAAATAGTGGTTTAACACTTGTTTATGAAAAAGTCTAGGGCTGGCATCCAGTGATGCCTCGAAGCCATCAGGAATTCAGCCTCCTTTCATCTTCCCATTCTGCTATCCTTCCCCTGAAGACCATGGTATTCATGCTGTCACTTCATGGTTACAAGATGGCTCCACACCTCCTAGCATTACTTCTGCATATCAAATAGGAAGAAAGGGGAAGGAGACCGAGGTTAAGAGGTTTTCCTGGTGGGGCTTTGCCTTTTTATTTCAGAGAGGTTGTCTTCCTATATCTCACTGTCTAGAATAGTGTCCTGACTTTAAGTAATCAAGCATTTTAGCTTTTTTGAGATTTCTATATAAGGATGGCAAAGGAAAAGAAGGCTGCAAATGGCTCTTGGTTAGCTAGTTCAACAGAATTTATTGTAAATAGCAGCCAAAAGAACCTGCTACATATCCCAGAGGTTAGCTCTACTCATTGTCAATTGTTTTCTCTTTCCAGTTTGAATGTACTACATTTGAAAGGGGACCATGTCTAGTGTTGTGGCCTTCAGAACATGCTGAACATACAGCCTCCATCATATGTAGATGTTGATTATGGACTTTAATTTTGTCTCTGAGAAACTTTTTTTTTCTTTTTTTAAGATTTCATTTACTGATCTTAGAGAGTGATCGAGAGCACAATTGGCAGGGGGTGGGCAGAGGGGAGGGAGAAGCAGCCCGAGTGTGGGTCTTGATCCCAGGATACCAGGATCATGACCTGAACCGAAGGTGGGTACTTAACCAACTGAGCCACCCAGGCACCCCTAAGCATCTTATTTTCCACCAAAAAAGTTTCAGCTCCAACCCATATTAGTGGCCAAGTTTTTTGACTCCTGTAACATTTTTTGCACAACTGCTTGTCTTAAAGATTTCACATATCCATGGTAAGCACTTGCTGGTTGGGCTGGGCCTTAAACTTTCCCATTAAACTCTTTTTTTTTTTTTAAAGATTTTATTTATTTATTTGACAGACAGAAATCACAAGTAGGCAGAGAGGCAGGCAGAGAGAGAGAGAGGGAAGCAGGCTCCCTGCTGAGCAGAGAGCCTGATGTGGGACTCGATCCCAGGACCCTGAGATCATGACCTGAGGCATGACTAAGGCAGTGGCTTAACCCACTGAGCCACCCAGGTGCCCCTCCCATTAAACTCTTAACACAGTTTGTCTTCATAGCCAGGACTCAGTGAATCTATAATAAGTGAATCCACCTGTCGTTGAATACTACACCTCAGAATTCTGTGTCAGAAGGTGTTATTTACTAATTTATTGGTAATATTTCATTTGTCTGCATATTTTCTAGAATTCAAATAGAAGTAATGTGTATAGTTCCCCTATAAATACTACTGGACACTTACAATTGTCTAAAAAAGAAGATTATAAACTTTGCTGAAAGCTATTAAAATGCTTGTTTTAAGTTGTAATCTGCAAATGTTGTGATGGATATGAGTCTCGGATATGAGCACAAAGGGGAGGGAAAGTAGAAGCCAATAGATAACACTGAGGACAGTGGGAGATGGAGAGGAGAAGTGAGTTGGGGGAAATTGGAGGGGGAGACAAACCATGAGAGCCTGTGGACTCTGAGAAACAAAGTGAGGGTTTTGGAGGGGAGAGCTTTGGGGGGTTGGGTGAGCCTGGCGATGGGTATTAAGGAGGGCACCTATTGCATGGAACACTGGGTGTGGTGCATAAACAATGAATTTTGGAACACTGAAAAAAAAATGAGAAAAGACATAAGAAATACCTGAGAGCCCCAGGCAGTTCAAAGGGCACTGTGATTTTTTTCTAGAAAGTGCCTCTAATATCTGAGCAATTTGCTCTGATGCTGATAATTTCAGAGGAAGTATTCAGAGATGCTGGTGTTGCTTAATGTTTTAAGTGCTATGGAGCATCACAATATCTGTCAGTACGAATGTTATTTGGGTTCAGGATGCTAAGTTAATGTTGCCCAGAAAAATCACTGGTGATGACTATTTAAAATATTTAATAACTATTATATGTGAAAATATTTAATGACTATTAAAAATTTTCAGTGAAAAGTCAACTCTTAAAGCATAACTTAAATGCATTTATCTTGGTATGTTGTCCCCCATTTTATGGTATGGTAAATTTTTAAAAGAAAAAACTTCTGAGGTGGCAGTGTGGGAACAGATTTAGAGAACTGAGTCTTCAGTGATAGGACTTTATCACCCAATACTATCATCATGGAAATTAGCATTTTTATTTTTAACGGAAAGGCTATATCAAAAACAGCACAAGAAGAGAGAGTGAGAGAATGTGTGTGTATGTGTGTACACATCCAAAGTTCAGCCTAAAGTAATAAAATTCATTTTCAAAATTTTTAAAATTCAGACCAATAATGTATCCCTTCCTTCACTTTTTACAAAATGAATAATATATTGTCTATAACCAGCAGTTGCTGCTATCTGTGAAAAACTGTGAGAGCAAAGTTTATATATTCTGTTTAGTTCTTTCTGGAATCTGTAGTGAGATTGCAGTGCAAAGTAAGAACAAGCTCCAGAGGTCAACATATATTGCAGGAGGAGAGGAAAGGCTGGTATGGCAGGCAGAACTACTATGAAAAGCTCTCTATTACTCACTGTTACTTTTAGAGTGATATGCTTATTTTTAGAAGGACCAATCCCAATTTGTCCCATGATCCTAAGTCCCTACTAACTGAAACACAAAATCCACTTCTCTTTTTAAGTTTATTTATTTATTTTTTTAGTAATCTCTATACCTAATGTGGACTTGAACTCACAATCCTGAGATCAAGAGTCCCATGTTCTTCTGGCTGAGCCAGTTAGGTGTCCCCCACATCAGCATTTTAAAGGACCCTGTGGCTTCTGTGTTCCAACTCTTCTTTCCTCGGCCAACCTTGGACTCTTCCCCAATGTTCCCTCCTTTCTTTTTTTCTCTTACCTCCTCAGCCTGATTAGGGGCCCTCTTAGACCTCACTCCAGACAAAGGAAATCATTTTGAGCCAAATTGCACTTTTGAAACTTCCAAATAGACTTCATTATCATGCAGGAGCAAATTCACCTTCATAAGGGCAGTTTGCTTTAGGGAAGGAAGGAATTACTCCACTGTTACTGCATCCATCCTCAAGCCAATGATTTGTGTGCCTAATATTTTTAGTTTGGGATATAAGCAGTGTAAGGTGATTTTGCAAAAGTGTCCAGCTTATTATGAGGTGGCTGAATTTATAGGGGCCTGTGTCTGTGTGTGAGTAGGTTTTTTTTTTCTTTTCCAACTCTGAGCATTTATGGAAAATTCTATCCTGTGTCACTCACCAATTTTCAGGGTGAGTCTACGACTGAAAGTAGGCTGCAAATAGCTGATTGAAACTTTAGCAAGTCTGGGGGCCCAGTGATGGGAGCACTCCACACCTGCACTCCTTCCCCTTGGCTGTCTCCACCTGTATGCCCCACAGGCATCTCCAACTCAACACATCATCTTCCCCCTATCTCATGCTTCCCCAACAAAGCTGCTTCTTTTCTGGAGGCCTTTATTTATGAGGATGGCCTCATTATCCTCCCAATTATCCAGGTTTCACAAATCAGTCATCTCTGACTCCTTATTTTCCCCCAAATCTAACCAGGTTGTCAAATTCTGTCAAGTCTATCTTTGCCACATTACTCAAACCTTTCCATGGCTACTGTCATTATGTTACTTTGGGTCTTTATTACCTCTCATGTCAATGAATATGGTGGTTCCCAAAGCATTTCAATGTAGTGTTTAAGAGCCTGGACTCACTAGACTTGTGCTGGTTTAAGTTCAGGTTCAGCCACTTACCAACTTACCAACTCTTCAGAATGTCTCTTATATTCTCTTTCCTTTGGTTTCTTTAAATCTGTGAAATGGAGATGACAATAGTTTGCACTTCATAGGATTATTGGGATTAGCTAAGACTATTTATCTTAAGTGTCTGATATAGCAATAAATAAATACTGAACATTATGAGGTTATTGCATCTTTCTGCTTCCAATGTCCACCAATCCTCAAATTCATCCAATTTAACACCCTAGGATTATCTTCTTAATATATCACTTTGATTGATTCATCTCTTTCCTCAAAATTCCATTAGTGATGCTCCATTATCTCCTTATGCTTCACAAGCTGTATTACAGAATATCTTTAGTAACAGAGATATGCTGGGGTCTCCGAGAAGCCACAGGATAAATGTGCCTTATCCACCTCAAGTCTAAATTTTGACCAATGTTAAATGGTTTGGATTTTAAAATACTATTTTTCTAATTAAAAACAATCCATCTAAATGAAATATAGCAGGAAACCTAGTTATATGGTTTTAAGGATAAAACAAGAGATTGCAAATAAACTTAGTGTTTAAAGTAAGTGGCCTAGCCCTTACAGCCTTAGGAATATTCCACAGGCAAATATGAGAAGCAGTAATATACAGCTTCATAGCTTGGCTTACAAGACTTTTGCAATATGATCCCAACCTTCCTTTCTAGCCTGTTCATTCTTAGATTCTCTTTATATAACTCAAAACCTTGTCAGTTCAGACATATCAGTGTTTGCCATACGTGTACCATCATTCTACCACCAGTGAATGTTCTCACATAATTTCTTCCTCTTGGGCTGCTCTAAACTATCCAACTACAACACCTCTCATGCATACTGTAGTTTCTTTCCTTTGCTCTAAATCATCCATATCCTAAAGCCCAAGTCTTGGTGATGAATTGGTAGAGCTGATGAAGTAAAGAGAAGTGTTAAAGATGACTTGAAAGTCTTGTCCATGGAGTACCCTCACACAGAAAGCTGTGTCTTAAGTCTGTTAGAGATAAAGAAAATAGATACTGTTTGTCATCAATGAAATCAGAAATTCAGGATGAACATTTATTAGAGAGCTGTTGGATCTCTTTGGAAGGAATAAGATTTTGTGAAGGAAAAATCTCTAAACAGTTCCAGAACAGAGAGGTTTGGCTGTGTTTGAGTGTACACTGTTGTCGTTCAAGACACGTCTCCAAAGGCAAGGGAAACAAAAGCAAAAATGAACTCCTGGGACTT
>RCUC01160221.1:0-48634 GCA_003697995.1 Taxidea taxus jeffersonii | reverse complement strand
GTTCCCCTTTGTGGCTTTCATGAACATTGGTATGCCAGCTTCGGTGTGTGCATGTGTTCCTGTTTCTTCAGTGTAAGGCTATAAGTGCAAGGGCTTTGGTTTGTTTTCCCTGTGTGCAATGGGTTTTTTACATGATCTGACTTGCATTTTGAAGGGATCACTCTACCTGCCCATTGAGAACAGACTCAGGAGTGAACACCCCGTAAACGTAGAAAGACGTGTCAGGCTATCAAGTGATTTGGGTGAGAGAGGATGGCAGCTCAGACCAGGGTGGGAGCATCAGAAGTGCTGAAAAGTGGTCAGGGTCTGGATATATTTCACAGGGAGCCAGTAGAAATTTTGTTTAATGAGAGGAAGTGAGGCTATAAAGATAAATCCAGAGATTTCAGCTTGATCACCCAGAAGGATGGAGCTGCCATTAGGCGAGATGGGAAAGGCGTGAGAAGGGAGGTCAGGAATTCCTTTCGATGTGCTGTGTGAGATGTCCGTTAGACATCCGGGAGGAGCTGTCAGGCAGGCAGTTGGATAAATGAGTCTGGAGTTCAGGAAATAGTCTGGGCTGGAGATATAAATTTGGGAGTCATTGGCATAGAGATGGTATTTAGAACCATGAAATGGAGCAAGATCACCGAGGTCCCCATTTATTTTAAGGACAAAATAACATGTATGTGGATAGAGAATGGTAATATTTTCTGTCTACTGAGCTTCAAGAGCTCACAAATGAAAACACACATCATAAATAAGCTTCTCTAGAAGTACATATTTAATATGGATAAGCTACAGACACCCCGAGGACATCAACGGAAGTCACTCATCAACACCTTAGGGGCATGTGCAGCGATATTATATGATGACTCCTTTGTTCTAATTATTATGCTCTTAATTTGGGGGTTATTTTTCTCTTCTCCCAGGTGCAGCTCAGCTTGTGGTAGGTCTGTACAGGAGTGGGACTGGTTGTTTGGTTGAGATATTGCAAAAAGTGGGTGGTGACCTTACCAAGCAATGAATTTACACTCTTCCCATGTAGAGAAAGTGGTTTGGCAAGAGAGGGCAGAGAGGATGGTCAAAAGCAACCCTATACCTTGTGAGATCACTGAGCAAACATCGAGTCCATACAGTTGAGATGGATACAAATGGATGCTAACTGACCCAGAAACTATGCCGGTTGGCTAAGCCTGGAGAAGGCAGAGAGGAGGAATAGTCAGAATTATATTCAAATATTTGAAAGGGCACAGATCTATTTTATGGGTTTTTAAAAAAAATTTTGTGGCTTTTTAAGTTTTTTTGTGTTTTTTTTAATGTTGTCTTGTGTTTGATTTTTTATGTTTTTTCATGTTTTATTTTCATGCTCTAGATAGAACTAGGACTCACGGCTGAGGATTGCAAATAGACAAATTTCCAATTTCTTTTAAAGATTTTATTTTAGAGAGAGAGAGAGAGCATGAGCAGGGGGAGGGGCAGAAAGAGAGGGAGAGGGAGAATCCTAAGCAGACCCCACCCTGAGTGTGGAGCCTGACACAGAGCTTGATCTGACGATCACGATCCAAGCTGAAATCAAGACTTGGACATTCAACCGACTGAGCGACCCCGGCACCCCTAAACAAATTTCCATTTAAATAGGGAAGCACTTTCAAATAATTAAAGCCACAAAACTGTGGTTTGGGCACAGGGCATCCAGCATCCTGTCGCTATGGCTTGTCGAAGCTGAGTGACTTGGGCCAACTTATACATTCCGTGATTCTCGGGGAGCACGTCTTTAAAAAGATGGGATGGATTTCGGAAGGGTATTGAGAGTGTCTACATTTCTGTGATCCAAACAGTCCCTCATTCTTCAAAGGGTTGTAGAGCAGCTCATAAGCCAGTTTGGGTCAACCAGCACATCTCGGGTTGAACTGAATCGTAGGTCGTAACGATGCATTCCGGGAGTCAGAGCTGGTGCGTGATCAGGTGTGGAGACCAAGTTCAGAGCATTTTAGATATACGCCCTGGACTTCTGTGCCTGAATTGTCCTCCATTCTGTAGAGATCTCACGTCTTTATTTTCTTTATCTTCTGTGTTCGAAGAGCTCATGTGGCTCAATCCTAACACTTTTATTTATTTTTTTTTAAAGATTTTATTTTTATTTATTTGTTAGAGAGAGAGAGAGAGCGAGCACAGGCAGACAGAGTGGGAGGCAGAGGGAGAAGCAGGCTCCCCGCCGAGCAAGGAGCCCGATGTGGGACTCGATCCCAGGACGCTGGGATCGTGACCTGAGCCGAAGGCAGCCGCTCAACCAACTGAGCCACCCAGGCGTCCCAATCCTAACACTTTTAAAGGGTTGAAAAAAAATGTTTCAAGTTCAGATACAAACCCTTGCAATCATTAAATATTCTCCACGAAAGGGACCACAGAGCTCATCAGGTCTAATCTCATTTTGTATTAAAGGAGAAGGCAAGATCCAGACAGTAGTTTACCCAAGAGCAGGTGTTTGACTCAGACCTTCTCCTCTTACTCCCCAAAAAGGGCTTTGTCCACAGTTATATTATTTGAAGATTTGGCAACAATTATAATGTGGAAAGTAGTTACAGCATGCCAGACCCTGTGCTGGTCATACATTTCGTCTCCACTGGCTTATTGAAAATGTCGTCTATAAGCTCTCTCTTTGGGATATTTATGCTTTAGAAAGAAACCACTGCTTAGAACCAATAGTGAACGAAACGGCTCTCTCTCATCTTTCCTACCACGTGGGTTTCCTCATAGGGGACAACTGGCAAAGGCTCTCTTACCAGCTCTGTAGCCCCCCCCCCCCCCCCCCCAGAGCCTAGAGAGTGCCCAAGTCCACCAGCCCAGCTGGCAAGTGAACCATTTTGGGGCCCATTCCCATATTTCAGTCAATCTGTTTCGAGAACAGTGGAAGTCCTGAAACATCCTCATACTCAAATGTAACAGGAAAAGGACAATGTAAAATTTCAGGCTCCGCGTTTGAACCACTACCCTGGGAAAACGAGTGCGGCGCTTGGGAACTCCTCATTAAACACGGAAACCTGATGTGCATTCCAACATCACGAGGGCTCTGGTCTACATACTGTGGAGAGATGTAATGCTCGTTCCTCTTCCCACAACTCTGATCTTTTTTCACGGGGCTAATATTTGAGAATTCTCTTTCCCTGGAGTGTCAGACCTCCTGTCAACTCACCATGAAGCCAAGGAAGAGATTTCCTTTTGAACAAGTGAGGAAAGATGTGGCCAAGTGTTGATTATTATTGTAAGAGATGAGTCCAAATGTTATCGTAACTGAGCGTGAAGCTTTGTTTGTTTCTTTAGAATTCCCCAAAAGCCCTCTGGCTGGGGATCTCACCCACAGACCTTGATAAACAGCCTCCGCCACTTTGAGCAGGCACCAGCTTGATGTGGTAGTGTGTTGTGGTCTTCTGTCTCACAGCAGCATCTAACCAAAGTGCCCCCTCTTGGAACGGTGTGTGTTTACTGTCCTTGCTCATGGGACCCATAGCGAAGGAGGAGACCCGTAACGAATGGGCAGCCATATTGGATTCCAGGAGTGGGTTCAAACCAAGGAGGAAGCTTGTTAAACAAGCAGTCCATGGGGGAAAGACATTTATTTTTAAGTGAGAGCTTCCCATGAGTCTTCCTTTATAACCAACCTTAGAATTGGGTGTTTTACTAGGTAGATGTGCATGTTTTTTCCTCTGAAAATCCAGAGGGCAGAAAAGAAACATCATTAACCAGCCTCTTCTGAGGGCTTGGGAAAGACCGTCTGAGGACACTCTGCTTTCTACACAAATGACCTATTCCATCGGCCTGGGTTGATGAATTGAGAAGAGAGACACTGTTGGCTGGGTTTGGGATGGAAAGGCGGGACAGTGGAGAACTCCCTTCACTGATGGGTTCTGAAGCCTCAATTAACACATTCCTCATGTGTCTACTACTCGGAGAAGCTGTGATTACTACCAGTGTTCCCACCAATGATTGGTTTGCCCACAGGTATGCGTGGCTTTCAGAGGAAGGGGTGAACCATGAGTGCCCAATTCTATGGAACCAATGAATGTACACGTAGTCTCTATTGTTGGGGCCACGACGGCTGGGAGTGCGGTGTGATAAATCAGAGCAGCAGGTGCCAGGTTCGGGGAATAGGACACTTCATCAACTCAAGCCAATCCAAGTCCCGGGGGAAAGCTTCCCCTTCGAGAGAAGGCACAGGGGTATACGCTGGGTTACGCTTCTGGGAGTGGATTCCTTTGGAAGGTGGGGAAGTAGGGGCTGGCAAGGCTGTGGGTCATCTCCTTTTGTGTCCCCTTTGGATCTCGGGGGGCTACACAAGTGCCTGGGGCCTGACGTTTACTGTAGAATCCAAGAGTTGGTGAAGAGAAGCTGTCTTGAATCTAATCATCTGAAAATTAACAACTAAGAGTCAACACGTATAGGACATTTATTTTGTGTCAGTGTGCTAACTGCATCATTTCATTTAGTTCCTTCCAGGTTCTATTAGTGTCCCCACTTGTGGATTAAAAAAAAAAAAAATGAAACTTAGGGACTCCTGGGTGGCCCAGTCGGTTAAGTGTCTATCTTCGGCTCAGGTCATGATCTCAGGGTCCTGGGATCGAGTCCCACGTCAGGCTCCCTGCTCAGTGGAGAGCCCGCTTCTCCTCTCCCTCTGCCCCTCCCCCTGCTTGTGCTCTCCCATGCTCTCTCTGACAAATATGTTTTTTAAAACATCTTTAAAAAAAAATTAAACTTGGAGAGTCAACAGAGTGGTCCAAGGTCACCCCTGGAATCTGGGTCTGCCTGACCCCTGAACTGCTCAGTCTCCTCCTGGACCTGGCTGGCGTGCCTCAGTCCCCCCAGTGTCTTTCCCGCAGGCGCTTACACGTGCTTGCGGGGAGCGGGGGAGGTGCAGGAAGAAAGTTGAGATTGTGAAGAAGAAATGTCACTCGTGAACGTGGGCACGATGTGTTGAGCAAGTCTGCCCCGGGCGTGTTGCGTGCTTAGTTCTAACAGTTGGCGGGGGGGTGACCAGAGGTCACAAAGGAGAAGGCAAATCTCCGTGCTGGGGGCCCGCCCAGGTGGCTCAGTCAGTCCAATGTCCAACTCTTGATTTCAGCTCAGATCATGATCTCAAGGGTCATGGGTTCGAGCCCTACCTTGGGCTCTGCCTCAGATTCTCCTTCTGCCCTTCCCCCAGCTATCTGTCTCTGTCTGTCTCTCTCTCAAATAAATAAATATATCTTTTTTTAAAAAATCTCAGTGCTGGAACATTCGCTTGGCTAATTTTGTCAGGTTTGCTGTGGGAACCCCATATTCTAATTATGCGGAACAACTATGAAGGATTCAACCAGAAAAAAAAGTTTTCTTTATCTTAGCCTATCAAATGTTTTCCTCTTTCTTTGGTACTCCTGGCAACATGCCAGTGAGGTGTTGCCTGTGAGTTACCTTCCTCGTTCTACCTTTGTGTCTTCTCTTCTGTCTTTCCTTTACTCCGCTGCCTCTTTCTGAAGCGCGGCTCTTCGCTCGAACGTGCTTGTCCAGGGTGAGCGGAGACCGGGCGGCTGCTGATCTCTTCACACTTGATCTTAGCCAAAAGGCCGAGAAGGAATGGCCGCCGATCTCTTGATCTCTGCCTCCGCTCCAGAGATTCTCACCAGCCCCTTCCCTTGACCTCTGACCTCTCTGCCCTAACCCCCTCATTATGGGTTACTATTCTGGGTTATATTTTCACCCTTTTGGGCCATATTCTGAGTCTGACTTCACTAAAGGAAGGTGCTGTGAGATGTTCCCTGTTCTGCATGTGCGAGATCTGACAAGGCCGTGTGACTCAGAACACCTGACGGAGCCACACAGACATACTGTCCCCAACCCCCCGGGTCACTCTGTCTGCTGTCCCTCGGAACCCTGTAACGGGACGCCGCATAACTCCCCTATTCCACTAGAAGTGGCCAGTCTTTCTGCTGGCCCCTGTCGTTTCTGGAACAGTCCTTTTTGAAATATTTGCCTCACAAACGAGGCTGATGGAAAGGAGACTTTGTAGCACAATGAAACAGATGCGAGAGCTTGTTCAAGGTTTGGAAATTTGGATTTTGTTCTAAATCACAGATTTGGAGGCTATTCCAGAAATTTAGGATTCTTCTCCCCCACCTTCCAAACTCCCCCTCCCCCAGAGGAGAAGCTTCTAACAGAGCAGATTTGTGTGAGAGCACCTGGTGACTGGGGGACCGAGGGATGCTTTTCTGAGTGAGGAGAGAGGACAGAAGACAAGCTTAGTATTTAAGTCTGTTTTCCCAGTGGATATATTTTTTAAGGTTTTATTTATTTATTGGAAAGAGAGAGACAGAGATGGCGACAGAGATCAGGAGCAGGGAAGAGAGGGAGAAGCAGGCTCCCTGCTGAGCAGGGAGCCCGATGTGGGGCTCGATCCCAGGACCCTAGAATCATGACCCGAGCCGAAGGCAGATGCTTAACCAACTGAGCCACCCAGGCGCCCCTTCCCTATGGATATTGAGAAATAAGACCAGTGTGGGTCACGTGTCCATTAGCAGATGGACGGATGCCCATACAATGGAACATTATTTATCTGTAAAAAGGAAGAAAATTCCGACACAGGCCCCAACGTGGATGAGCCTTGAAGTCATG
Organism: Taxidea taxus jeffersonii; assembly: GCA_003697995.1. Lineage (NCBI taxonomy): Eukaryota > Metazoa > Chordata > Mammalia > Carnivora > Mustelidae > Taxidea > Taxidea taxus. The sequence goes on along the minus strand of RCUC01160221.1, from coordinate 42,010 downwards.
TGTTAAGTGAAACAAGTCATCCACAAAAGGACAAGTGGATGATTCGGCTTCTAGGGGGCCCTAGAATGGGCAGACTGGTGAAGACAGGAAGTAGAACGGTGCTTCCCAGGGCTGGGGGAGGGGAGAACAGGGAGTTACTGCTTCGTGGGAGCAGAGTGGCAGTTTGGGAAGATGAACAAGGTCTGGCGATGATGGCACCACATTGCAAATGTACTTAATGCCACTGAAAGGGCTGAAATGGCAAATTTTATGATAAATATGACCACAATAAAAATTATTTTATTTTAATTAATTAATTTATTTTTAGATTTTATTTATTTGACAGAGAGAGTTGCACACAGAGAGGGAACACAAGCGGGGGGTAGGAAAGGGAGAAGCAGGCTTCCCGCTCTGCAGGGAGCCTGATATGGGGCTCGACCCCAGAACCCCGGGATCATGACCTGAGCTGAAGGCAGACACTTGACACCTGAGCCACCCAGGTACCCCTATTTAATTATTTTTTTAATGTGTTCATTTATATCAGAGAGAGCATAAGGGAGCAGGGGAAGGGGCAGAGGGAGAGAGAATCTCAAGCAGGCTCCCCACTGAGCTAGGAGCCCGCTGCAGGGGCTTGAACCCACGACCCCGAGATCATGACCTGAGCCAAAAACCAAGAGTGAGACGCATCAGTGACTGAGCCACCCAGGCACCTCAATAAAAAATTATTTTAAAAGCTGCTACATGTTTAAAAAAACAAACAAACAGGAGAAAACTCTGCAGCTTCTCATAAATTAGTGACCCTGGGCCTCCCGTTCTTGTTATCACAGGTCCTCAAGGGTACCACTTTCAGAAGGGAAACTTTCACACAAGTGATGTTGACATTTTCTCCTTCGCTGTGATGAGTAAATAAGTAAATGGAGGAAGGCATTTGGATTCCATACCGCTTTGCATCTTCATCAGTAGTCATCCTATCTTCCAGTTAAATAGGATCATTTTTCTTTGTAGCAACCTTCTCCCAGCTGTTATTCTTTTTTTTTCCCCAGCTGTTATTCTTAAATATACTGGCATTTACTTAGACTTGACCTTTCCCAGAGGAGGTTTAAAGAAATCCATATACCCTGATTAAAAATAGAAGACTATATGCTTTCTCAAGGGTTAATGTAGGCAAAGCAAAGCAATGTCGGTTCTAATTTAAGCACCTGTTTTTGAAGACTCCTTTGACATATTCTCATTTTATCTCTCCATTCATTTGGGCCAACGCCGATTCATTGAGCATTTTATAAAATCACTGAGAAACTCCAGAAAAATATTCCTGCCTTATTTTAAGAGGGTCATATTTGGAGCAAAAGAAGGAAGAAAAGTATCCGTCAATTTGCTAAATCATTTGTGAGAAAGAGGTACCTGCAAAGCACAAGACTGTGCAGGGAGTTCCAGGAACGAAAGAGAAAAGGAGAGCATCCCATAGTTTCTTTAAGAATGTTGTTCTTGGGACGCCTGGGTGGCTCAGTTGGTTAAGCGGCTGCCTTCGGCTCAGGTCATGATCCCAGCGTCCTGGGATCGAGTCCCACATCGGGCTCCTTTGCTCGGCAGGGAGCCTGCTTCTCCCTCTGCCTCTGCCTGCCACTCTGTCTGCCTGTGCTCACTCTCTCTCTCTCTCAACAACAAGAATGTTGTTCTTGTGGAATGTTCAGACTCATAAAGTAACTCCAGAGGCTCCTGGGTGGCTCAGTCCATTGAGCGTCGGACTCTTTGTTTCGGCTCATGTCCTGATCTCAGGGTTGTGAGATCGAGTCCTGCTCCACACTCATCATGGAGTCCACTTGAGATTCTCTCCCTCTCTCTCTCTCCCTCTGCCTTTTAGCTTTTAAAAATATCCTCTAGGGGTGCCTGGGTGGCTCAGTGGGTTAAAGCCTCTGCCTTCAGCTCAGGTCATGATCCCAGGGTCATGGGATCGAGTCCCACATCAGGCTCTCTGCTTGGCGGGGAGCCTGCTTCCTCCTCTCTCTCTCTGCCTGCCTCTCTGCCTGCTTGTGATCTCTGTCAAATAAATAAATGAAAATCTTTAAAAAAAAAATATCCTCTAATCACATGAAAAAGGTGGACAAAAGGCTTTGCATTGAACTGACATTTGTCCATAATCTTGCCAACAGATCCCAAGAAGAAATTACTGATCATTAGAAACATGTCCCTCATCAGGCTCCTGGGTGGCTCAGCCAGTTGAGTGTCTGCCTTCGGCTCAGGTCATGATCCTGGGGTCCTGGGATTGAGCCCCATGTCGGTCTCCCTGTTCAGTGGGAAGCCTGTTTCTTCCTTTCCCTCTACTCCCACCCCTCCGCCTGTGCTCGCTCTCATGCTCTCTCTCTCAAATAAGTAAATATATTTTAAAAAAAAGTCCGTCATAGAGCATTCTTCTGAATTTGGGGATTTTCGTCAACGATCTTACTGAAACACAGGCTGAGGAGGACTGATGCATGCTTGGTGCTTCCCTCTCCCCAGGAGGGACCATCTCAGAGGATGTGACAGCTGGAGAGGGCCTGGCCAAGGGGGGCGGGTCATACGGCATCTGAGCAGCAGCCCACAGCCCAGTGCCCGGAAAGGGGCGCCTCGGGTCTGGTCACCGCCCCCCCCCTCAGGGTTAGATCAGATCCACAGATCAGCTGCTCCTGTGCTCCTTTCCTCCTCCACCTGGATTTTGAAGAACAGAAGACTTGGGTCTGGTCTGTAATGGAGACTTGCAGACAAGTGACGCATTTGAGTTTGGAGAAGATTATTATAATTATCCCAGGGCCCTGGAGTGGTGCTCATTTGTGCTTCAGACACTAAAATCAAAGGTCAGATCTCTGAAAGGCTGATTTTGTGAGGGAGTCCTTAATAACAGAGGCACCCAGACTGGATTCTCTGTGCCTTGGGCTGGGTTTACAGTGGGGAGATGTGAAGGGTGCTGGGGAGATTAAAGGTGTTCCTGTGCCCTTATGCCTCGTGCTGTTTATCTGCAAACCTCCTCGACCCCCGATCTCAGAGGAGTAGGACTCTCGTCCTAGAATCCCTGGCCACGCGTTCTGGACAGGAAAGCAGATTCTTATCTTCTGCAAGTCACTGCCATGCCTGGAACCGCTAGCCCAGCGCCCACATTCTGGCAGCTAGATCTTCACTGACAATCTAGGTAAAGGCCCTTTACTGATCATAGAAATACGTCCATCACCAAACAGTCCTTCCGAATTTCAGGCATTCCCTTGGACTGACTTATTGAAACAAAGGCCACAGGGACCGATGCATGATTTTCAACCCTTGGAAGCAGAACAGAGAAAGCAACATTCACTAAATTGCAATCGTGTGTCACCTGTGAATAACCACAGACCGGGTCCATGAACACACATACCGGAAAGATATCCCCATCGCGAGGAAGTAGATCCAGGGGCTCGTTTTCTTTTAAAATTATGCATTCCATGACCAAGTCCTAGGGTAGAAATCTAAGAGGTGTTGAACCACATGATGGGCTGAAGTGACTCTGGAAGAGCCTGCAAACATGATCTGAGCCTGTCATTGTCTGAGACCGTCAGAATCAGGACATCTGTTAAACACAGCCCTGCACCCCTCCGGAAAGATTTAATTTTAGTGTTTGCCAAGTTTGCAATAAAAAAAATTGTTTCCACTTTCGATTCCTCTTCGGTTATGGGTGTATGTAATGTGCAGAGGTATCGGGAGAAAGAAGCGAACTCGCTCAGAGGGCGTCATGGTATAACACATGTGGCTTAGTTTAATAGCGACAGGGACTCTGTCTCTTTAGACAGTGACGCTAATATTCATTATTCTATCACAACCATTCATGATTCTAATAGCTGGCATTCATTGAGCACTTGTACTGTGCCTGGCAGTTTCCTAAGAACTTTATACTAATTAACCTGCTTAATGATTACAGAAACATTTTGAGGTGGATACTGTCCATATCTCAGTTTTGCAGAAGAAGAGACAGAGGGTCAGGGAGGTTAAGTGACATGAGCAAGAACCACTTGCCAAGAAATGAAGGAGCTGTGCATAAACCTCATTCATCCAAGGCCCATACTGTAGTAACTATACTTCTGTATGGAGAATTGCTTGAGTGCCTGGCATAGTCAGTTAGTTTCAGCTTCCTTGCCCACTATAACCAAACCCTGACCATGGCAGGAAACACTGCTGTCAGTAACTGATCTGTCCTACTCACAGTGGGTGGATCCGGGACGGAAGAAAGATGAAACTGTAGTTGCCGTTCCCATATGAGAGTATCCTCAAACTACCCCCAAGGGACTTCCGTGTGGCCCACGTGCCATCCAGGCTTCTGGAGAACACATTGTTATCACACAGGCTGTAATTTGCTTTTCTCGCCTGTCAGTGGGCTCTGTACTGATAAAAAGTAGGCAGTTTTGTATTCGTGTCTTCTCAAAAGCCGTGCCCACTTCTGTTAATTCTACTTTTAGGTTTATTTTCTTCCTCAGTGTGGAATCCTTGGGAAAAGTGACATATGATGAAAAATATTTGAGGGGCGCCTGGGTGGCTCAGTGGGTTAAGCCTCTGCCTTCAGCTCAGGTCATGATCTCAGGGTCCTGGGATCGAGCCCTGCATCGGGCTCTCTGCTCAGCAGGGAGCCTGCTTCCCCCTCTCTCTCTGCCTATCTCTCTGCCTACTTGTGATCTCTCTCTCTCTGTCAAATAAATAAATAAAATCTTTAAAAGGAAAAAAGAAAAATATTTGAGACAACCTGAGAGTGATTTCTCGCTGTATGTGAACCTTTCTAGCAAAACTCCAAAGTACTCTGTGGTTTCCCTGTTGGAGGAATCCATTGCTAACTCTAATTGTGGCTGGGGAAATCAAAAGAAAGAAGTGGTATTTTGAAATACCTGTAAGATTGGCCATCAAGTATATCAGATCATCATAATTCTTCCTTTACAGGAAACTCAAACACACATCTACCTCTCCAGTAATGACGATTTTTTTTCCTTCTTCATATTGTTGCTTAGATTGGCATTTGTCCCATGAGAAATCACTGAACAGATTTAATTTTGTTTATTCTTTCTTTCGAGACCGCGTATTTCCTCTCTGCCAAAATTATCCAAAGAATGAAATGAATTTCAACCAGAGATGTAAGGACCTAAAAAAAATCTAGGTCAAAGCTAACATGTAAGTGGTTTTGTCTTGCTGACATCAGGGTCTTCCTGTTCCTCTTCTGAAAAGAAAACTATATATTGATATTTCAGAATTAAAAGTAGCCCGCTTTACTGACTTGCTATTGTTTCCTGTTCCTCTGATAGAAAACTTCGATTTCCTTTGTCTAAGGCATTCTGCTTCAACCCCACACAGCTGGACAGACACAGGTGACCTAAGAGTCCTGGGCCGGCTTCAGTGTTATGGTGATGTCACTTTGGCTAGGTCATAAAAGCAAGCCCAGGAGAATGTTCCTGTAGCCTCATGAGGGGCCTCTGGCCTCTAGGAGCTCCTTGCGGAGGACAGAAAACAAGGCACCCTAAGCAGGACAATGGATTAAAAAATCTAGTAAACTGAATTGTGGATCAGGCCTTACATCCTGTTTGGCTAAGTTACCAGATTTCTCTTGACCTGCTTTCCCAATTAAGCTGGAGATGATGAACCAGAAAATCCCTAAATTCTTGCCAAGGTTAAAGAGTTTGAGGATTCCATGGTACTCTGTGCCCAGAACCTTCCTGAGGTCTGCTGTTTCATTCTATCTCTTAGGGCCACTCCCCATGAACCCCGTAAAGAGGAGGCCTGCGTGCACACCATCATCTCAGACCCGTTTGATTGTCAGAAATGTCACGTTAGCAGACTGTCCAGTTCTTGGGTTGTGTCACTGACACAGGACTCCCGTCCTCTCAGGTTCTCTGGGCTTAAGATGGTATATACAAGCTTTGTAAGCTTTCTTCTGATGGAGAGGGAAGCATTTGGTTCTCCTGAATGCAGCCACCTGGATGGATCACTTGGTTGAGAATCTGACTCCTAGCTTGGGTTCAGGTCAGGATCTCGGAGTCATGAGTTCCAGCCCCGCTTCAGGCTCTGCACTCAGTGGGGAGTCTGCCTGGAATTCTCTTCCTCTCTCCCTCTTCCCCTCCCTTGCTCTCTTTCTCTTTCTGTCCCTCCCCCCAATAAATGAACAAGATCTTTTAAAAGAGAAAGGCATTTTAAGACAAAAATTTAAAAAATTCATTAGCAGTACTCCAGCATTAAAAGAAATACTGAAAGTATTTATACAGGTAGAAAGAAAATGATCCCAGAAATGCAGGAAAAATGAGGAGTGACAGAATAGGTAAATGCATGGTTAAGCTGGTATATATTAAAAATATATAGGGGTGCCTGGGTGGCTTAGTGGGTTAAACCTCTGCCTTCGGCTCAGGTCATGATCCCAGGGTCCTGGGATCATGTATATATGTATATGTATACATATACATATGATAAAGGTCATATATATATGTCATATATATATGACATATAGGTCATATGTATATACATATACATGTGATATAAGTCAATATACATATATATACATATATATATGCATATATGTATGCATTTCTTTATATATATGCATATGTGTATATATATGTATATGTATATATATAACGGATTGATCATAGGTAGAAGGATGAACAGATAGGTGATGAAACAAATATAGAAAATATTAATTATAGGGGCACCTGGGTGGCTCAGTGGGTTAAGCCTCTGCCTTCAGCTCAGGTCATGATCTCAGGGTCCTGGGATCGAGCCCTGATTCGGGCTGTCTGCTCAGCAGGGAGCCTGCTTCCCCCTCTTTCTCTGCCTGCCCTCTGCCTTTGTGTTCTCTCTCTCTGTGTCAAATAAATAAAATCTTTAAAAAAAGGAAATATTAATTATAGAATCTGGATGAGGAAAGAATTATACAACGTACAACTTTGTTTTTGAAAAATCTTATCTCAGAATAAAATGTTGAGAAAATATATGGACAAATATAAGTGAATATATTTGATCATCTAAAGCAAGAAAAAAATAAAGTCACATGGGGTTTAAAGTACACATAGAATTCAATGTCTGACCAAAATAATACAAAAAGTAGAAGAGGTATAAATGGAATGAAAGGGTTATGAACAACATCCAGGAGTATTAAAAGTTGTCATTTTACTAGACCATAGTAAGTCAGGGACATATATCGTGATCTCCATAGTAATTAGTAAAATAATCTGAAGGAGGGGAAAATAGAATGACAAGCATTTGATCCATCTAAAAGAAAGCAAGAAAGGTGGGCACTTGAGTGGTTCAGTGGATTACATGCCTGACTCCCGATTTCGGCTCAGGTCATGACCTCAGGGTCATGAGATTGAGCCCTGCATTGGGCTCTGTGCTTAGTGAGAAGTCTCCTTGTCTCTCTCTCTCTCTCTCTCTCTCCTCCTCTCCTTCTCCCTCTACCCTTCCCCCTGCTTAGACTCGCTCTCTCTTCCTCTGTAAAATAAATATTTAATTAATTAAAAAACAGAGCAAGAAAGGCAAGAAAAGGGACCATAAAACAGGCAGAACAGGGGCACCTGGGTGGCTCATTGGGTTAAAGCCTCTGCCTTCGGCTCAGGTCATGGTCCCAGGGTCCTGGGATGGAGCCCTGCATCGGGCTCTCTGCTTGGCGGGGAGCCTGCTTCCTCCTCTCTCCCTGCCTTCCTCTCTGCCTACTTGTGATCTTTGTCTGTCAAATAAATAAACAAAATCTTTAAAAAAAACAAAAACAGGCAGAACAATAGAAAACAATTCTAACATGGTAGCTCTAAACCCATATATATCATAAGTTAAATTAAATGGAAGTTAAGTAAATATTCCAATTAAAAGATAATTATTGTCATACTATATTTAAAAACATCTAAACTAAAACGTCTTGGGGCACCTGAGTGTCTCAGTCAGTTAAGTGTCTGCCTTTTTTTGGTTCAGGTCATGATCCCAGAGTCCCAGGATCAAAACTCATATGAGGCACCCCGGGCAGCAGGGAGTCTGCTTCTTCCTGTCCCTCTACTCCTTCCCAGCTCATGCTTGCTTTCTCTCTCTCTCTCTCTCTCTCAAATAAATAAATAAAATATGTTTTTTAAAAAGCCCTAAAAACTCTAACTGGACTGCTTATAAGAGACACTACTTAAATATAAGGACACCGAGAAAAATACTCTATTTTAAAAATAGAAGAATGGAAAAAGATACACCTTGTAAATAACAAAATAAGCTGGGGGAGTTCTACTAATACCAGAGGAAGTAGACTAAAGGAAAAATCACCATTAAAGAGACATTGTGTAAGCATTAATGGATCACTCCACAAGGAAGTTATAACATTTCTAAATTTGTTCTGATAACAGAACTCCAAATGGAGAAAGCAAAAATTGATAGAATTCGAAGGATAAATAACCCAATCCATAGTCCCAGTGGGAGCTCGAACACCCCCCTCAAGAGCTGATAGATCAGGCAGACAGAAGAACCAATCAGGATGTACAAGATCTGAAAAACACTATTAATTAATTCATTTTACCTGATTGACATCCATGGATCACTGGACTGACCAATGACACAGTATAATTTCTTCCGAGTTACCAGAACTTACCGCGTGTGGGCTTTTTATAAAGCAAGTCTCAACAAATTTCAAAGGCCTGACATCTATTGAGTATGCTTTTCGACCAAAGAGAAGTTGAACTAGAAATCAATGACCAAGAAAATAGAAAATCCCCAAATGTTTGGAAATGGAGCAGTCCACTTTTATATCACCCAGGGGCTACAGAAGAAGTCTCGGTGGAAATTAGGCAATATGCTGAAGTTAAATGATAATGAAAATTCTACACGTCAACCGCTAACTAACCCATCATGCCTAAAGTATGGGTTTCCGTCTAAGGCATTTTAAATGTTAAGTAACTGTCCCTGGGATGAAAATGAGTACTGACCATATATGTATCGCTTATGTATGCTGAAAAACTATTTTATTTTATTGTTTTAAAGATTTATTTATTTATTTGAGAGAGAGAGTAGGGGGAGAGGGAGAGAGAGAGAATCTCAAGCAGACTCCCCACTGAGTGTGGAGCCAGATGCAGGACTTGATCTCACGGCCCTGAGATCAAAGCCAAGAGTCAGGCGCTCAACCGACCAAGCCACCTGGGCAGCCCCGAAAGACTGTATTTTAAATGTAACAAGGATAAAACCAGAGCTTTAGGTGAGACTTCCAATTAGGACACACAAAGCAACGCTTAGATGAAGCCATCGTGAAAGCACACTTATTCCATAATATCATATTCATCCATCCAAGACAGGGATGCCTCTGTAATTGCCGGATGATTTCTCAACACCGAGACATCATCTGTCATGCCTCAGATGGCCATCTCCCATTTCCCTGGGTATTGCTCTCCCCGGGGGAAGCCTTCCTGGGAGCAGAGGGAGGGAGAGGCAGGAGAAGCTGCTCCACCACATTTGGGGGCTTAATATTCTCCACCCGATGGCTGTAGTGCGATCGGAGAAGCTGGAAATGGAATCAGAGACCCCGGGGGCAGCCCAGATGATGAGTCAGCCTGGATGGGAAGGTTATCACTGTTGGCTCCGTGTGCGTAATTAGAAGCCTATGGTGGAATATTATCCTTCACTCCACCTGCGCGAACCTGCACTTGCGAGGCAGCTGGGTGTGGGAAGGACATGCTGAAAACAGCGTTTGTGAGCCATGACTGAAAACTGTTCATCCCCGGTGGCTGCCAGAGAAAGAGGGGCGCGAGGAGGTGTGGCCGCCTTCCGTGGGGGGCAAAGAAGTGTGGCCGCCTTCTCTGCACGCTTGTGGACAGGCGGTGACTTCCCCGAAGCGCTAGCTGATGGCCCCGTCATGGAGTCTGGGCTTTCTTCCTGGCATCTGGGCGAATGGCCCGATTTTCTTCCTCCCAGGGACACAGTCATTAGTGTTTGACTTTCTTCCAGTCTGGAACATTCAGGAATGTAAGAGCTGCCTGTGAGGAGGCCAGTGCTGCCCATGGCCACTCGGTCCTGCGCTTCCATGGGCAGAGTCTGAGGGCGTCCAGAGAGTCTGAGGGTGTCCACAGAGGAGGCAGGAGCATAACTGGTTTCTCCCCCATCCTCTCCCTGGTCTACCTGCGCACACGCTTCTCCCCTTGCATCAGGTGTGTGTGTGTGTGTCTGTGTCTGTGTGTCTGTGTGTGCACACATGCACACACCTGTGTCTGTGGGGGCAGGGAAGTATTCTTTCATCCTTTCCTGGAGGAAATTAATTGAAATTAAAGGAAATTAATGTGGCATGATCAGACTATGAAGAGCTTAGAAAAGTCATTCCAGATAGATTCTCCGTGGTGAATTTTATACATATATACATTTATTTTTGTGAGAGAGAGAGAGAATGAACGTGTACAAGCACGAGCAGGGGGGCCGGGGGAGAGGAAGAGGGACAAGCAGACTCCCTGCCGAGCGGGGAGCCTGACTCGGGACTCGATTCCAGGACCCTGGGATCATGACCTGAGCCAGATGGCAGGCGCTTAGCCCACTGAGCTGCCCAGGAGCCCTAGACAGTGAATTTAGAAGTAATCTCTGAGTTCCTACTTCATGCTGACTTTTTCCTGCCATATTCCGTGGGAAGTAAGGTGCAGTAGGGTGCATTCCTGATCTTATCTTTCCAGGACAGGTGAACTTGGCCAACTTGCTGGAGGCGTGCAGCAGACCATAGATGAACAGGTAGCCGCTGCGTTGATAATTGTAGTGACCTGAAAAGTGTCTACCCACAGGCGTGCTAACTCTCTGCTTGTGAGTCAACTGAAGGGGGGCACGAGGCACCAACTTCAGCTTGGCTTCGGAAACCATGTTTCTTGGAAGCAGCTTGTCAGTACGCGTGGATTTCAGATGAATCATTTGATGCCCTGGGCCAGAAGGGATGGAAAACTGGATGGAAGCCTTGTTTTGTTGGGTTTTCGCCTGTGGTGGTCAGGCTGGGAGATCTAGAGCCTGGGACAGTGCTGAAGCCATATGGAATGTAGGAAGAGCTCATCTTCCTAAGAGGGAAATTCCAGGTCCTGTGGGAGTCTGCCGAGGCTTGGCCTCGCTAGAATGACCTTCCAAGGCACACTCTGTTTCAGACCCGGGAGCTGCTTGTCACTAACTACAACAGAGACCGCCCCGACTCTTGCTAAGAACTCAGTCAGTTTTTAGGACTCCGGTGACAGACATCCATTCTCTGAGCCCCTGAGAGCATGCCAGGGGACATTCCTTCCGGTTCTGAAATTCCTTAGGACAAGGTTGTTGACTTCCCTGGGAGAGCTGTAAAAGTAGGGCCCTTTTCCAGGGCATCGGCCTCACACCTGTGAGCTTGACTCACTGGCCTAGGAGTGACCCTTGTCCCAGCCTTTAGCTTTATAAAGCGACGATCTGATTTGAGCAAACAGTGTGGATAACCCACATCCTGATTTCCTAAACAAGACGCACTTGCAGTAAATACATTTCACCTTCGAGGACTGAGTGCTTTAACACACGCTCTAAGTTTTCTGAGTTCGAGAAAATACATTACTTCATAGAATGCAAAACCTGTAATGCCGTAGAACTCAAACAATGGGGTTGAAACGGGGTTTGTTGTAAGTAACATATTAATAACACCTGGTGTAATGCCTGTTAACACGCTTAGTGCCTGGAGCAAATTGGCTAGCACTCCTTCTGCTTTTGCCAATAACTTGTCAAAAACTGACATAGAGCTCCTTCCAAATTCTCAGAAGAACATCCAAGACCAGGTAGCTTATGCAGTCCTCAGCCTTCGCCAGGGCAAGGGCTGGCTCCCGGCCAACTTGAGGAGTCAGGCTGAATCGGAGAAGAACTCCAAGGAGTTGAGAGGGGGGCCTCGGGATGGCGAGACGCCCAATAGGAATGCGAGGGGTTAATTGATTTGTAACGTATGCAAGAGTCAGGGTGAGGATAAAGGTGAAATTCATTTCCTTCACCAGCTCCGGCTCCAGGTCTTTATTTTTGGAGCTCAGACATGGCCTCCATCCCAGGAGAACCAGAGAAAAATCTTCCTAATGAGCCCAGGACCTAGGACTCACTGAGCCCCACTGCTTAGACCTGGAGCACGGTGGGCACCGCTCAGTTGTTCCTTGTGATGCGGTGCCGGGGATTTGAACCTGGATTCCTTCGAGGCGAGAGCTCTTTGTCACCTGTTGTTCTATCACTTTATCGAAGCGAGCGGAGTAAATGTTTTCTCTCTCTGACCGCTGAAAGGTGCTGATATCCCAGCTTTGGCATACACACGGATCACAGAGCCTCGTTTCTCTCTGCAGAGCGCTTTTGAAATGCAGGCTAATTACTGTGCCGGGCTGGCAGGTAGAATTCAGACCCAAATTAGATTTTGTGACCTGAAGTATAAACAATAGCATTTTTGCTAAGACTGCCCATATTTAGAGGCACCCAGCAGTCCAAAAAAATTCTGGTCCTTTATCAACACACAGACGAGGACGGTTGAGCCTCTCTTCCTAAATTTGGCTCTGCTGCGCTTCTGTCTTTAGATCTAGGCAGTTGCTTCCTTATATACACATAGTGCTTCCCTCGTATTTTGGTAACTACAGCTCTGGGGCATGTAGATGGATGCCAGTTTTGCATCTATAAAACTCCTTGAGAATCTGGCCCATTGACTACCCAGAGCCGGTACCTATAAACCAACCAAGGTGGCTTTCTTTCACTTTGGACGAACGCCAGACCCAGGATAGATAATCAGATCCCCCCTTTCTGATAAGAAAGTCATTTTGTCTTTTGTTTTATAATGACTGAGAGGAAGGGTCACTAGAGTGTGAACTCTTCCAACGAGAGACTTAACATTTAATGGAAAACTAGATAAAACGTATATACTTTTTTACATCGTTCTGAGAGCCAGCTAGAATGAGAGGAGGTTATGTTTAGGAAGAAGCAGCTGCAGTTATTCTAGAAACCATGCCTAGTTTATACTGCAGGCTCAGAGAAGGTCAAAACTAGGTTGGTCTTGCCCTAAGCACTCCATACGTACTGGTTTGATTGATTGAATAAATGAATGACAATAATGGTCGTGATTTTAGACGTAGTCTGGGTATGAAGAGGATGCCTCTGGATGAAGAAAGGGAAGCAATGTCAGGGGCTAAAGGACCCAGGACATCAACAGGTCCCAGATTCTTCCGTGAGTGGGATGGAATCACCCCAAAAACTTATCTGCACTAGCTGGAAAAGAAGCTTATGGCGAACTTTTTTTTTAATTACACATACATTTTCCTAATTTGTCTTTAAAAAATGACATCTAAGGGTGCCTTCGGTGGCTGTCTGTTAAGCTTCTGACTTCCGCTCCAGGTCATGATCCCAGGGTCCTGGGATCCAGTCCTGCTAAGGGTTCTGCACTCAATGGGGAGTCTGCTTGTCCCCACCCCACTCCTTCCCCTGCTTGTGCTGTGTCTCAAATAAATAAATAAAAATCTTTTTTAAAAATTACATCTAGATTTCCACGCATCACTTTTCCTCATGAGTATACCTAAGTAACATAAAAGATTTCATGTCTATGTAGTCACATATGACATGAATTAAACTTCTAATTTATATAAAGTGTCAAGATCTTCATGCCCCTTTTGGGTTGTGCCGACCACCTCGTAGATACTGCGTGTTGAAAAGTTTTTCAGATACTGGCTTTTCCCAAATTTGGCATTTACATTCTTGAAAGCACTTCCTTTTCCCCCCTGCACAGATCTAACTAAATATTAGAGGTATTTGACCTTTTATTGAAAAAAAATGTTTGATGTTCTGACTATTTTCAACAAAAGATCTCTGCTCTCAAATGCATTCTATGGCGAGAATTCCTCAGTTCTTTTGAGAGGGATAAAAATTCTCTCTCAAGTCCGCCAGACTGAAGATCAAGGGCATCAGAGCACCCCATGTCGGGAAAGTGATCATCATCATGAAAGGAGGCTTGGCGGCAAGGGGGATGGACCAGTGGATTTGGAGCTAGAACTTAGGACTTTTCCTCTTGGCGTTGGCATGGGGTGGTGCCTTATGAAGGTTTGAATCACCATCTCTCCTGTGAGGCTTTGTTTTCTAGGACCAACCTACTTTGGTAGGCTCAAACCTACCCATCGCTCCCTCCCCCTCTTCTGGGCACAGATGGCCCCATTCCAGGACCTCTGCAACACACGCCCCCCTGCCTTCCTGGCCGCTTTCCACCCTTCCTTTCTCCCTCTGTGCTTCTTCCCTTGTTTTCTCATAAAATTGAAGCCATGATCAGGCTTGGAAAATGGAGTACAAGACCAGAGCAAGGTATGGAGGAACTTGTAAAACTATGCATCGTAAACATACAGACCCTTAACTTCCTTATATAAGACTAATTGCATAGTGGTCTTCACCTGGGAAAATGTAGCAATAAAACATAGTATTGTTTTAAAAAAAAAAAAAAGCAATCTATACCCGGCTCCCTGGATGCCTGACAGCTCCGAAGAGATGGAGGGACTGTTTACTCGTTAGCAGACTCGGGACCCTTACTTGTGGACAATTATAGTCTCGAAGGGACAAAGGGCATTGCATACAACTCACACATAAAGTCCCGTCGTTCCTTCCGTCAGTCTTTCTTTTCTGAATGGCGCGGATCTTGAAACTCATGACCGAATGGGAACATTCATAAACTGTGGATTCAGCGGCACATCAAGGAACACGGACTGCTTTTTAACCCCCCTGCGTTGTGTTTTCGGAATACACAGGACCCATTTTAATCTCCGTGTCTTGAGATGATTAAGGATTTTCTTACATTGGCTATTAACCTTGGGGACACTCGCAGGTAATTTAGGCATGATTCTTTCAGAGTTATTTTCATTATTCATAATGGTTTAGCAACCAACAAACGTGTTGGCCAACAGACCAGACCTTAAGCTGCTTCTCCTTTGTGCTTCGGGATGGAATCCTATGCATAGTGTCCATTTCACTTTCACCAAGTTTAGGGCCATTTTCAGCCGTTGGGGCGTAATTTGGTACAGAGGGAAACGCAGCAGATTATGTATAGAAGGATTTGGATTCTAGATCTTGTTCTGGGATTTATTAGCTGTGTGACCAAGAGCAAGTGAGTTAACTTTTCAGAGCTCTGATTCTCTTGTCATTCATGGGGGACTCACAACCAAATGAAACACTTTAAAAACTGTAAAACAGTACTTAAAGTGCCTTCTAGAAAATGGGTGTTGTTCTGGACTCCATTCCTCTAATACTCCATCCACCCATCCGTCCATCCCGTTATTTTTTAATATTTTTTTAAAGATTTTATTTATTTTTTGAGAGAGAGAGAGAGAGAGAGAGAGAGAGACATAAGCAATCACATAATTGGGAAGGAGAAACAGAGGGAGAAAGAGAAACAGAGTCCCTGCTGGGCAGGGAGCCCAACATGGGGCTCCATTCCAGGACCCTGAGATCATGACCTGAGCCGAAGGCAGATGCTTAAACGACCGAGCCACCAGGTGCCCTCCCATTATTTTTCTTTTTAAGATTTATTTGTTTATTTATTTTAGAAAGTATAGGGGGAGAGGCAGAGAGAGTCTTAAGCCAACTCCCCAGTGAGTGCAGAGCCCGATGCAGGGCTTGAGCTCATGACCCTGAGATCAGGACCTGAGTGGAAACCAAGAGTTGAACCCTGAATTGAGAGAGAGAATCTTAAGCCTGACTCTGGGTTCGATCTCACGACCCCGAGATCATGACCTGAGCTGAAATCGAGAGCTGGACACTTAACTGAGCCACCCAGGCGTCCCAACTTTGGGCTGGGTTTTAAGGGATGGTTTGCCTGTGGAAGAGAATTCTTGGCAGAGCAGTAGCATGTGTAGTCTCTGAGCCGAAAAGCCCGGCGTGCTTGGCAAGTGGCCAGTCCTTCTCTCAACTCCCGTTTGGCTTCTCTGATCCCTCGCTCCTGCTTCCACTCCCTCCCCTCCAGCCCCGTGGTGTCCTCACGGGTGTTCCTTCGCATCTCTTCTCGCTTGGTTCCCTCCGTCATTCGTTCACCCGCTCACCTGATGCTGGGGAAGAAGGGAGTCTTTGGAAACTTCCGCCTGCATCAGAATCACCTGTGGAGCTTGTTAAAAATGCAGGTTCTGGTCCCTCGGGACTCCATCAGACTCCCTGGGGTGGTCCCCAGACGATCAGGACCACACTTAGAGAAATGAGTGAATGGATTCCTTGTGTGAAGAGGGGAGGGTTGCCGAGAACCTGAGGAATCGGAGGGAAATGGTCTCATGCTGTCCATGGGCACGGCTGCCCCTCCAGTGTGCATGTGTTATCCGTGCCTTTCTCGCCTCGCCCTTCCTGCTTCCGCTCCCCTTTGCTGTCACTTCTTTTTCCTCCCATGCCACCACCTGTTCCCGTGCGGTCCCAGGGCCCCATTTGTGTGCCTCCCGCCCCTGCACCGTGCCACTCCTTCCCTTGGGCATAATCCGTGCCTTGGCTCTGTCTGCCCAGTGTCCCAGGCTGCATGGCCACAAACAATGGAGTGGCATGCAAAGTTGACAGTCACACTGAAAGCCCCCGCCTCTCCTCTCTACCCTCTTCCCTTGGAGGGCTCCCTGAAGGAAGCGAAAAGAAGCAGGAACACCCGCCCCCCAAAGCGGGGGAAGGCATGATTGGAGATATCCCAGGCAAAGGGCGTGGGTTGTTTGATTCGCACTTCCATTACCGAGATCATGTGAATGAAGACCCGTAAACTCTGAGACTCGACGTTTTCACTGAAATACATGCATGTCGATATTCTCATGGGGACACACTGCCTGCATCTGTTTACTTGCAGACTCACACGCTGTATCCAGAACCTCGGTTCTGTCGGCTTTGTCTGCACCAAATGGGTGTATATGTATAATTAAAGATTTTAAACACTTGATTTTGATCGTCTGCTTTGCAGCTGCTGTGCTCAGAAATTTCCTAAGCTTCTGTGGGTTAATGGGAGTTCCAGCAAGTGTTTCTCTCTCTCTCCCGGTCTCTGTTAGTAGAGCTCCTCTCTTCTCTGCCTCTCTCCCTCTCTCCCCCTCCCTGCCTGCCTGCCTCTGCTCTTCCCTCCCTCCCGCTTCGGAGATAGCAGACAAGAGAGAAACTGGTGCGGCTTCCCCTGAGAAGCGTGCCTGCAGGCGGCGACGGGCAGGATCCCCGAGTTCCTCTTCCATCCCGTGCCCTGCGCTTAGAGGGAAATGCGATGTTGGAGCAGGGGCTGAGCTGGACTGGAAAGGTGGCTGGGAGCTCAGGGAGGCCAGGAGCGTGGTGTAGCTTCAGGCTGGAATCACAGGAATGTTTCACCGGGGTCTGCCTTGAACCTTCCCAGACCCCCATGGATTGCAGAATTCCCCAGCTTTTTCTCCTTTACCTTCGCTCTATCTCCCTTCCTCCTGAGATGGCCCCAGATCTGCAGGAGACATTTGCAAGGAGCTATTTACTAACAGATGTGAAGACATGGATTCTGGACTTGGTTATTTAGCCATGATTTATCCATGATGATGGATTGGAAAGCATTGTAAGTAACAGCGGTCTCTGTGCCTGTAGTTAGATGGTCTTAGTTGGTTTTTGTTTTTTTTTTAACTTTTTCAGTGAATTTCCTTTTTGAGAAAAGTGAAAATACCATGTATCAAGTATTCCAAAGAAGTTAGGAGGGTCCAGATTATGCGAGCTTTCTTCTTGTTCTGTTGACTTGCAGAATCCTTAGAGCTGTATCAGAGAGACCCACAAACTACTGAATGCTAAATCTCCAGACATCCCCCTGGAGGGGGAGGCTGAGATGGGAAATAAATGAACTGGATTTTTGAACTGACAGTCATTGCTATAATCAGGCTTATTCAGAGTTGCTAAAATATTTGACAGTTGGCTCGCCGCGGAATCAAAGCCAGAATCAAAATGTATTCTCTTTGCAGGGTCATAAAAATGAAGTTAGCCTATGGCTTTCAGAACAGGCTCTGGCTACATACACAGGAGATTGATCCCCTCCCCCCGATGTTAAATGTCGACTCTATTTCCCTTCTATTTCAGCTGTTCTTGAGACAGACCACCTCTCCCATCTAAAGTATAATGTCTGCTAGCAATTTGAAAGTGACTCAGAGTTTTCCATCTTTCTGTCCTGGGGCTTGATTTAAGCACTTTAAACTGCCCAGTCTTAGGGGGGACAGAAACCAGTAACTTGAAGACCAGAATCAGTTTATTTCATAGGAGAAAGGAACAGCTATCTGAAAGATTAGAAATGGAAATGAAAGAATATGACTTGCCTTTTCTTCGAAATTTGGAATGAGATTAATTTTGTATAGAGTGAATTAAGCTTTCTTGATAAAAAAAGTATATTCTAAGAGACTGAAGATTGTAAGTCACTTAGGTAAGGATATCAAAGCAGATTGCTGGTCTTTTTTTTTTTGGTCGGTTGCAACTTTCTCTCTTCGAATATGTACAATAGTGTCAATACAGAGATCTCTGACTTCCTGAAACTTGCTGAGATTAGGAAGTGGGGCTTCTAAGAGCAACTCTGTAACGAGCTTTTCTGAGTGACCTTTGGCTTTCCCTCCCCATCACATCCAGACCCCAGGCAGGGCCCCCGCCCCTCCTACCTACCCATCCCCCTGACTGTCTCCCAGCCTCCATCCTTCACCCCCACCCTCGGAGCCTTGGAACATCATGAAAGACCCTTCTAAAGATCCCCTTCAGCGAGCCCAGTCCAGCTCTGGACAGAGGGAGCTCTGTGATGTAACAGGCGGGGCTGCCAAATTTGAAATTGAATGAGCTCTGTTGATTCCTGAAGATGAAATCAGTTCTGTGAGCAACTGAATGAGATCCTATCTTACAAACCTAACCCAAAGTGGTCCTAACTTTACTGATTGGCACTTAACATCATCAATGGCTACAGCACCGAGCACCCGAGGGGACCAGCCTGGGACCAAACTAAATCCCCAAACTCTTCTCGGATTCCTGCTTGGGCAAATAGACCTAGGGCCACGCCTTTTAAAATCTGTCCTTTGTTATCAAGGGAAATCTGAGACAGAAAACACATGTTGGCAGGGTCACGTGAGTGCCTTGCTGCACACGAAAGTGGTTGTTGTTATCACAAGGGGGAAATGCTTTCAATCTTGTGCCGTTTTGTTTTGGTTTTTTGTTTATATGGATTCCGTCAGGCTCCCGCATCTGGAAGAGGTTTGGGCGTGGGGGTGGGAGGAAGAAGCTAAGGCAGCACTTGCGGGAAGAAGGAAAATCACTAAGAAAGTCGGATTCGAAAGGGAATCGTTCTCTTACCCAGTTCCAGTTCCCATCCGTGGTGTCGGTTCCCTGTTAAAGCAGACGCTCATGCAGTCTTCCTGGGTTTGTGGAGCTGGAGAGTCTTCCATTCTGCTTTTGTATTTCAGGCAGAGGAGGGGAGACTGCTCCAGAAATCCTTCTTAAAGGCAATAAGAAACCATCTTTCCAGTTCTGCTCACTTCAACCGAGAAAGCGACTCCCATCCCCTCCTGCTTTTCCTCCTCTACCTCCCCACCCCAGGCCTTCTGTGTGCCTCGGGAGCGTCCCTGCTGAGCCGCTCCAAAATCCCCCCAGGGATCTCATGTGTGTCCTATTAGGGCAAAAAACCAGCTGCCAAGGGCAGGGTTTGCATGGAGGGTGGAGAGTGCTTTTTAGTGGTGAATGAGCGGTGGGACGGGATATGCTGATACCGCACAGTCTTTGAGTGAGGCAGCTGATTGACATCAGCAGAACTGCTGAGCGATTAAAAACATACTACAGTCAAGGTGAGAGAAAGAAGAGAAAGAGAAAGATGCGGGTCGCGCCCCCCCCCCCCCCCCCCCCGGCCCCCGAGGAGTTTCAGGTGAAGTTCTGATAAGCGCCCAGGTCGAAATTGACAATGCCAATGCTAACTAGCCTGAAACTGATCAATACCTCGCAGGTGGCAGGGAGCGTTCCTGTTGGCCCCATGGTTTGCAGAAAGCTTGCTCAGAACAAACTGCTGGGCCTCTCACTTGGCTCTGCCGTCCCGGGTGTGAAAGGGTGATCTCCCTGCACACCCCTCTTCCTTCGCAACTGGGTCCCATCTGGCTCTTGGTTTCGGCTCAGGTCCTGATCTCAGGGTCCTGAGATCGAGTCCAGAGTTGGGCTCCATGCTCCACGTGAAGTCTGCTTGAGGGTCTCTCTCGCTCTCCCTCTGCACCTCCTGCTTGTTCTCTTTCTCTAAAATATAATAAGTCAATCTTAAAAAAAATAAATAAGAATAAATAAAGGTTGGGAGCTTACAAAAGTTGCCAAAACCAAGTGTGGTGTTCAGATCTTCAGCTCCAAGAAAAAGTGCTGTCCTTAGGGTCCCCCTCACCTCTCCTGGGCTCTTGTCTTTGCCCTTTGTCTGAGCTCACGGTCCACAGTCTTAACTCCTTCAGGATGCTTCTCACCACCGGCGCCGAGCGCCGTTCCTCTCTAGTTCGTCTATACCGCAGGGAACTCTCAGCTTCCTGGTGAGTTTGGGTGCAGAGCGATGATGTGTGGACACAGCACGCCAATCCCCTACCTCATCTTCCCACCTGTTCCCTTGGAAAGGCTGCAGGGAAGGCTCCTGCCTTCAGTAAATTTGGAAAAAGAAATCTGACCCGTGAAAAATGCCTCTGGGAGTTTTCCTGATGGGAGGAAGGACTTGCTTTCTCTGTCACACACTTTCTCGTTGTCTTCCTCTGAGAAGAACCGCTGTCCGATCACAGCTACGTCCCACGGAATCTATAGTCAGTATGCACCTGTGAGCTACTGACAAGTACATTTCTTAGCTTCTCGAAGCTTCTGTTCTTGATGTCAATAAAATGCATAAAATCTTATTACATGAGATTTTATGGGAATCAAATGGTGACATGTGCTTAACATGGTGTCCTACCATGTCCTTGTTGGTGACATTGCCCTCATGTCCTCCTATTCTTTCTACAGAGGACCCCAATCCTAAATGACGGGCATCCCAGGGAAGACAGTGTGCCGGCGTAGGTAGGAGTCAAGAGCTGGATCCACTTGTATGACCTTGCAAACTTGATCAAGTCTTCCCCATCTCCACAAATGGGAATAGTTTCATTTCCCTAAATGGGTTACTCCACTGAGATTCATGCTGGCCCTCAAGCCGGCAGGTCCTCCTTCCCTCCAAGTCTTGGCTAATCCCTTCCTTCTCTTCCCCTGTGGAACCTTCCCTGGCCCCCTGCACCTGGGTCAGGGCCCCTCCCCCACAATTCTGTGGCTCCTGCGTCTGTCCGCTGGAGGCTTCCTTGCCACAGAGACATCGGGGTGTGCTCCTCGGTCTCCCTTACCAGACTGTAATCACCTTGACCTTGACTGCCACCCCCTCCCATCCTGAATGTCAAGACCAGGACCCTGCTCAACAGACCTTTGCTGAATGAATCCTTAAATGAAAGCAAGAAGGAATGAGGACCTTTGCCCTGCCTCCATCGGAGGTCTGGAGCAAAGATAAAATGAAAGAATGTGTGAAAGACTTTGATCGGTGGAGAGTGCTATGGGGTCGCCTTTAGTTTTAAGTTTGTCTGAGGCACAGTGTACTTTTAGTCCCAGTATTTTAGGTGGGTTTTTTTGGATACATTTTAGTGAACCGAACAATCTTCTTTTCTTGTACTGTCCTTGCAAGACAGGTCCGTTCTTTGTCACAGAAGCAGAACAGGCTCTATGTGCGCCAGAGGCTCTGATGTTTGAAAATCTGTGAGCGACAAAAGGTTTCATTCCAAAATGAGAGATAAGGCTCTGAAAGCCGGTGCCCCTGGGAGGGATCACTGCGCACTTGACTCGACCCGGGGGTGAGTGGGTGATTGCAGATCCGTGCCTGAGAGGAGGGGGGCTGGGGAAGAGCTTGCTAAAGAGACAGGTGGGGAGAGAGAAAGAAAGGGGTCCCGGGGCACAGAGGGTAGAGCTCCCCACTCCTCGGCTTCATCCTGGTGGTGACACAGTCGAGGAAGGTACCAACAAGGACTTGGGAGCCTTACGCACCTGGACTTGGATTCCAGCCTCACCTTTGAGTCTCTGCTGCGTATCACAAGCCCGCACACGGGAGGTTATGGTTTTCTCTAGCGATGCTCGGACTCTGGTCCGTGCTGAAGCGAGCTCTTCCTCGGCATTAGGGTGGAGTTTCCCTCAGGAAAAGTCTTTGCAGGAGAAGAGGGGGGAAGAAAAAGCACATTTAAGAGAAATAGTCATTCGCAGTAGCCAACGCAGGGTCCTGGGGTAGCCCAGAGAGTTCAGGTCCACGAGCAGGCCTTGTTCATAGAACACTTTGCCGGGGTGTGTATGGGAATCCTGCACACCGAGATGGAAATCCCACGGCGGCTGCCTCTGCCATCGACGGAGCACCCCGCATATCTGTCATTCGCCTCCCTGGGTCCAGCCCAGGAGTGGAGAGGCTCGTTTTTAACTTAACTTTGGCTCTCGGATGGTTCCACAAATGAGCCACCCACTGTATCTTGATATGGGGCTGGGGCTGGGGGGTGGGGTGGGGTCATGAGCCTTCGAAGCCTTTCTCTGCCCATTGGCTGGCTGAGCGAAAGGGAAATTGAGGAATTCTGCAAAAGCCACAAATCCAAGATGTCAGCTCATAAATATGTAAACTCCTCGCTTAGGTAATAAGCTCCCTGACAGCCAAAACTGTCATTTGCACATTCTCGTCAGCTGAACGCAGAGTTCCAGTTGCCAGACTGTCCCTGGATGCGGGGGACTCAAAGCTGGGGAGTGGGAGTGGGGAGGGGCAGCTGGGCTGATTGTTCCGGAAAGATCTCTGGCTGCTCTCCACGGGCGCTGTCTCCGCCTCCATCCCACCGTCAGGGGGCTTTCTCTCTCGGTATTTTGATTACTAAGTGTAGGCAAAAATTTTTGCAGTGTGGCGTTAGCAGTAGGAAAAGGGTTGAGTATGAATATGTAAATGAAGGCTGGAAAAACAGTCGCCAGTCTTGGGCTCTCAGCAACAGCGACTGAACCCAGACAGATTTCAATCTCTGTTGTATTACGTTTAAAGCTCTGCTGGGATCTTAACCAAAATCAACAGTTGCCTATACATCTAATTTTAAATATAGGCCTGCAGATAAGAATCAGGGCAGGAAGCAGAGGTTTGGTACCTAAACATTCCTGGGGCATCGGGTATGTTGCAGGCAGTTTGTAAGGTTTGGGGGATCAGAGTGAATCAAGGGGAGGGATACTCAAGACGCAGATCCATTCTGCTGTAATACTTTATGAGAAGCCCCAAAATAGCCCTAATAGCAAAATACTACCGGACATTATAGAAGAAAAAGAATAAGGTCTCCTTTGGGTGGTGGGGACGGACTCGCCCATGTTAGAGGTGCGTCTCAGGGATGAGGAGGAAGGGGGCATTTCTGACAGAGGCGTTGGCATGAGGATTTATGCACAGGAGTGTGAAAGTGCACGGCTGTCATGTAATTATATTCATGTTGCACGATGATTAAAACTAAAACACTTGAGCCTTCTACAGTGTGGGGCTTGGGGGCATCAACACAACCCCTCGCCCACACCCACTGCACAGTTGAAAATCTGCACATAACTTCGGACTCTCCTAAGATGTACCTACCAATAGCCTTTGGTTGACCAGATGTCTTACCAATAACCTAGTCGATTAACACATATTCTGCACGTCGTATGTATTATAGGTACTGTATTCTTACAATAAAGTAAACTAGAGAGAAGAAAATGTTCTTAAGAAAATCATGAGGAGGGACGCCTGGGTGGCTCAGTTGGTTAAGCGGCTGCCTTCGGCTCAGGTCATGATCCCAGCGTCCTGGGATCGAGTCCCACATCGGGCTCCTTGCTCCACAGGGAGCCTGCTTCTCCCTCTGCCTTTGCCTGCCTCTCTGTCTGCCTGTGCTTGCGCTCTCTCTCTCTCTAACTAATAAATGAATAAAGTCTTAAAAAAAATTTAAAAAAAGAAAATCATAAGGAAATACAGTTACGGAACCGTATTTACTGAAAAATCCACGTGTAAGTGGTCCTGCACAGTGCAGACTGGGTTGGAGGGTGTGCGGTATTTTCTAGATTCTCAAAATAGGCGAAGACTCGTGATAGATCATGGTAATAGGGTGGCACGAGGAGGATAAAGAATAAGCAGTGTTATCAAATAAGACGTGAAATCACGTCCCATTTCAGCGCTGATGGGAAACAATGGATTGTGGGTCAAGTACACTGAGAGAATGTAAGACCCACACCTGTGCTCGGGACCGGGGTTCTGTGGCTGACGGGGCGGGTGGTCTGTGACTCCTCGTCCACTCCTTACATCCGTGTGTCCATTCGTGAGCATCACAGAGTAGACAGGAAAAGCCGTTTGGGAGAAGGGAGAGGAGATTGAGTCCAGAGAACCTGGTTTCCCTTGAGAAGTCAAAAGTCACTGGGAAACTTTCTCTAGTAAAAGTGCAGGGCCTTATAGTATCTTTCAGGTAATTTTTTAAAGGATTTTATTTATTTATTTTAGAGAGAACAGAGAGAGGGACGGAGGGGGAGGGAGAGAATCTCTAGCTGATTCCACACTAAGCACAGAGCCCAACATGGGGGTCGATCCCGTGACTCCGAGATTGTGACCTGAGCCAAAACCAAGGATCAGATGTTCAACCGACTGAGCCACCCAGGCACCCCCGCTTCGGGTAATTTAAAGTCTTTTTACAATTAGAGTCAACACACTGCCCGCCAGCATCCTGCTAATCGATTTCCTTTATGAAGGTGAACACCCAAAACTCATGATGTTGGGAGATATTAATGACCCTTCCAAAACACCAAAGAAGGATAGGATAATAATTTGGATGCTCGTAAGAGTAAGTCAAAGGATCACAGTGTTACCGAAGAAATAGCGTTTCTGAGCTGGAAGAGTCCTGGTAGGGGGTGGGGGGAGTCATGTATTTTGGCGACTTTCAGATCCTTGAAGAATGGCCTTCTGGGAGTAGAGACTGGGCTGCTCTCACACAGTCCTTCTTGGCTCTGATTGTGCGTCCGTACTTTCCCCGTCAACAAATGTTCGTAAGGCCCTTGCAACATGTAGGGCGAATGTTTGCAGGAGATGCTGGCTGTGCCCTCCAGGAGCTGCCTGTTTTGTGAGGGAGTAACACACGTATGTGAAGAATGTAGACAGGAAGTTATTTTTAAAATACAATGAAAGCCATCTAGGAAAGGTCAGAAACGGAAAATCGTTTCCCCATAAAATGAAAGATGGGCCCCTGAAGTAGAGAATTTGCTCTATCCGCGTGGACTGCCACCGTCACATTTGTCTTATTTAAGAAGTTTTGAGCATCCAGCAGGAGAGAAAAGTTAGGTGACGTTGAATGCTTGGCCTAACCCATGTTTTTATTCTGGAGAAACGCAGAGTAGGATGAGAACCTGATTGTCGAAATTTGTTCTCATTTTCATTTGTTTGTAGCCTAAGAACATACCATTTAAGTCCAAGCACGTTATTGATGTAATTAGCTTGAAAACACAATTTTGAAAAGTATTTTTTAAATTTTTTTAATATTTTATTTATTTATTTGTTAGAGAGAGAGAGAGCACAGGCAGACAGAGTGGCAGGCAGAGGCAGAGGGAGAAGCAGGCTCCCCGCCAAGCAAGGAGCCCGATGTGGGACTCGATCCCAGGACACTGGGATCATGACCTGAGCCGAAGGCAGCTGCTTAACCAACTGAGCATCCAGGCGTCCCTTGAAAAGTATTTAAAAAAAAAAACAAAGAGTCATCAGTTA
The DNA here is from genome assembly GCA_003697995.1 of Taxidea taxus jeffersonii. Lineage (NCBI taxonomy): Eukaryota > Metazoa > Chordata > Mammalia > Carnivora > Mustelidae > Taxidea > Taxidea taxus. The sequence continues at coordinate 16,353 of RCUC01160221.1, read as the reverse complement.
GTGAACAATAAGTGGGAGAAATACCTACAGGCTTGGCTCTCTCATGCTGAGAAGGACCCCAGGGATAGGCCAAGGAAATGTGGGCTTTGAGCCCCCTCTGGAGGAAAAAAAGGGAGCCCTCCCCTGCAGCTCCAGCGGCAAAAGGTTTCTTTTCTAAAGGTCAGAAATGGAAAAAAAAGAACCAACTAATCAAATTGACTTTTGGAATTAACCTTATAAATCCAAAGTCTACAGTCTCTACCTCAACAGAGAATCTTGAAGGAAGATATTTCCTTCAAGAGGCAGCTTTGAAAACATCCCTCCCCCAAAGTCTTGGTACGACAAATGTTGGACACGGACTAATAATGATGTGGAAAAAATAATTATAATGAACACAATAATTGTATTTGTTTTACGAATGTAATGGCCTGCAAAACCCCACACAACACAGTATTTCATGGATTATCATCGTTTAAGAAGCCAGCAAGCCATAAAAACAACCCCCCCCCAAAAAATCTGGTTATTTGCTCACTCATTCTACAGGTGTTTATGGGGTATCTACTGTGGGCGAGCAGGGCTCCGTTCGGAGCGGGAGATACTAAGCATCAGCTCTGACCATGTGCCCTCCTGTAGGATAAGCGAGGCTTGTGGGAATGGAGACAGGTAAGCAGAAAACCCTGGGGAATCCAGAGAGCTCTCGGAAGGCTGGACTGCCTGCACCCTTTAAGAAGCAGTCTACAGAATCTTCTTTGAGCTCCGGTACAAAATAGAAAATAACCATCTTTCCCACCCATGATGAAGAACCTGTTAATAGTCCTTGCTTTGGAAATATTTAGAAACTCTGAGACATCCCAGTAGGCCCCCCAAGCATAGCCTTGCAGAAGCCCTGGGCTGGAGGAGTCTGTAATTGCAGATCCCCTCCACCGTGGTTTCCCAGCTCCTCCATTGATGGGAAGCACGAGAGGACCCTATCGGGAAGACTTTTCCTCTTCAGATCAGTGATTTGGGGCCAGTCCTCCATGCACCTGTCCGGGGGGATGTAGCGTTGGGAACACAACTGCAGGAAAGATGGGGCTGTGGCTCCTGACTTGATGGTGTTTGCATTCCGGTGAGGAAGACACGAGTAACCACAGCCCCTTGTAAGGGGCAGTGACGTGTCACTCCTCCTCTTCCCCGGGAAACAACCCCCCACCCCGGCAGGTGCCTGCCCGGCAGGTGCCGCCCCCTGGGCAGGAAACACAACAGTCCTTTCTCGCAGACTAGGGGCAGCACAGACAACTTACTTCTAGCGCATTAAGGAAAGTGATTGTGTCTTCACCCCATTTCAGTCACCAGCCGGTTTCAACCCAACTGCCCTTAGTTTGCTTGGGGCAGTGTTTCGGCTTGGCATGTGTGTTTCTTCGGCGCACGCGCTCTCGGAGGGGCCCAGGACGCTGCCTGAAGTGTGTTGGTGACCATCGGTTGTCCCGCCCCGGTCATTCCCGCACAAGGACACGGCGTGGGAGGAGCAACCGCCAAGTTCAGTAATTGCCTCCAGCACGCCAAGCCTGCAGGCCCGCGGCTGACAGAAGGGTTTTGTTCCGGCGGGTGGTTTTCAGGCCAGAGCAACGGCGCTGTCGGAGATTTTCCTGACGTCCGATTTAAGGCTGTCCGAAGACCCCAGTTCATTGGCTCAGATTGAGAATGTCTTTTTTTCTGACCTTTCTTGGCCACCAGGAAGCCCCCCCCCCCCCGCCGCCAACGACACAACCGAAAAGCCCACTCGAGGTGCGGGGACCTGAACCCCATCCGAGTCGGCCTCACAGAGTGGACTGAATGTGCAGAGCCCTTGGTGGGGCCGGTGTTCGCAGTCGGGGTCCACCGCCGCAGGGGTGAAGGCTTTCACCTCGCTTGTCTTTATTCACCTATTTAGAAGCTTCCAGAAAAGAGTCCCTAAAAAGGAACGCTGAAGACATGGTTTTCTTACTAATATTTCATGATGATAATAGTCGTGGCAAACACTGGGTACGTACTCTGGGGTGGGAACTGTTCTAAGAGATAGACAGACAGACAGACTATATGTAGTTTAAATCTCACTACTCCGTGAGGTGCAGCCGCTCGTATATCTTGTTTGAGAGCTGACAAAACCACGACACAGCCAAGAAATGTGCTCGACAAGGTCACAGAGCTGTGAGGGGCAGAAGGCAGTTTCGAATCAAGACAGTTTGGCTCCAGAAGTTCTGCTCTTGGCTGTTTCTCTTTTCTGCCTCTGGAGAGGCTCCAAAATACTAAAACATGGTCACACTTGATAAATGTTCGCTGAAACATGCACGGATTCCTAAGCTAATTCCTCTTCCCCACCCACACTTCACCGTGGGGTCCCGGAGACCTGTCGAAATCATGGGCCTGAAAGCACCCTTGAGAGATTTTCTAGTCTAGATTGAGTCTAGAGTATCCATCCGCTAATCCTCTAGAACCTCAGCAACCCTTAACGAATTGGGACCCACCCAACTGAACTGACTTTGAAAGGATTGATGAATACAACATCATTCTATGGTAGGGCATCAGTGCGGGGGAGCTCCTCTTGGCCACCTCGATAGAAATAGAAGCAAAAAAAATCACGTAGGAGATCAATGAATCACAGAATAGGTACAGATACCATTTGTTTAAGGATTTATACCGTATCCATTTCCCCAAGATGATTCTAAGTGGCTTATAAAATGCACTATTTACAAAACAAAGTAGATCTTAAAATATATGTAGGCAACTAGGTAGAAAGAGAGAGTAAGAGAAACCAGTTTCTGGACCAAGTTGATTATGCAGTTGGGCTTTAATTAGGCTCTGAATTTTATGGAAACAAAAGCAAAGGGATCCAGAAGGAGTGAAAGCGGAAGGGATCGAGACATCTGCTGAGCTCCTACTGCGGGCCCATGGTTCTGATGGTCACTTCCTATGTTATGTCCTTTGTCTTCCCAACAGACCCTTTTACTGGGTGTCATTATTTTCCTGTGTCCAACGAAATAGCAGAGCCGGATTTGAACCAAGTCAGTATGATCCCTAAGATGGGGCTTTTTCTCTTGGGTTATATTATTCTCACCCAATAAGGTGACATATAGGAGTTGTCTAAAGACTCCTAGTCTTTCTCGGAGAATTTGTTTTAATGGGTCCTTCATGCAGGGGGCCATGGGTAATAACATAGTAACCTGTAAATGTAGGTGCTCAGTCAGTATTTGTAAAATAACATGAATAAATAAGTGCATAGATAATAAGATGAAAGATATCTTCTTTAATTTTTATAAGCTATAGAGATGGTTTTTATGGGTGCTTTTATATCAGCCCCTATTTAAGCACAAAGTCACACCGTAGCATTGTAATTCAGTACAAGGCATTTAGGTAAAGATCTAAAACTATGTCTTATCTTTTTTCTTTGTTTAATGTTTTGAAATAGCAGCATGGACCTCCTTCTGTTTACTTCTTCAGCCTCCCACCTCCCACTTATTCCTCAACACCATGCAGTGTACTCTGCCTCTCCTTTGACTCTGTTCAAGGTCAATGATGAGCTTGTTAGTTCTGGTCCCATGGACACTCTTCATTCGCTTTGTTGGTCTCTTCGTGGCATTTGACATCAGAAACCCCTCCCTCCCCCAGCCGTCTGTCTTTCGCTTGCACTGTCCATGGCTCCTTTAAGGCTCCTTCGTCCTCCCCTCTCTGCATCCCTTGACAGATGTTGGGGTTCCTCATGGCTCTGTTCTGGGCCACTTTCTGTTCTTGCTCTGCTCATCACCTCCCTGGACATCTCTGCCACTCTCATGACTTCGGTGGCCATCTTCGTGCTAAAGACGATGCCATCCGGAAACCGAAATCAAATATTTTTTATTTCCAAATACTAAGAAAGATCTAAACTGTGACTGTAAGTGGAAAATCAGTGGCTCCTCTTCGTGAAGTCAAGGCTAGGGAAAAAAAGCGAAAACTCTGATGTGTTTCTGAACCTTTTCTTGGTAATTAGTCCTACATCAGGAATCACTTCTGTGTATCTTTGAACACCTCTTTGCACTGGTGGTTATTACTTATCTGTTTGATAGAGTTGAAGGAAAGCACAGGCATTTAAAGATAAAGTGCTTATAGCCACTCTCAATTGAATATCATTCATAAAGATAAAATGCCTTCTGAAATTTTAATAGAAATCAATGTGAAATAAGATTCAATTTATAAAAACTCAAATTACCGGCAATTTGTAGAGCATGTCTGTTGCGTAAACGTGGGAGTCCACATGAAAAGATGATCGTTTGATGGATTACGTAACGTGACTCACATTCTGTCCGACTGAGCTTGAGTGTGTCACCGACGCAGCTGGATGGATTCCTGCTTTAGAGAAGGTGTTCTCTTCCTTTCATGCAGTCTGTTCCTAGAAGTTCTGTTAGAATAAATATTATCTTCCTGATGCCTTGGAATTTTACTCTTATCCAAGGATTCAGTGTCAGAAAACCATAGTTGCAGTTAACAACAAGTTAGTCAAGTTGAGATACTACTTTAAACCAGTGTGGTTACTTAAAATAATAGCATCATGCTCCTGATTCTGCAAAAATGGGCTTCATTTAATTCAGGACTGCAAAAACGAACACTTGCCCCAGCATAAAAAAATGTAATATTACCTACTGTAGATTTCACCTACCGCAAAGTAATATGCCTTCCGAAGTGAACGTGAGTGAACTGGGCAGCTTCCCCCAGGTCAGGTTTCAGAGTTAACCAGGAAATGTGAACAAAATCTTCATTTGCTTTGATAAATTTCTCTGTTGCCTGCAATTTCAAAACAATTCCTTTTGTTACAGCAGTGTTTAATCTTTTGATCGTTCTTTTCAAAAATACTTATTAACTGCAAGATAAAATAAGTATGAAGAATGTAGCAAAATCTTTAATGGAGAGGAAGCCATTGAGTTGTTATTCTTCCTGCCTTCTCCCTCCTCCCCCTTACTACACGGATGTACGTGTATGCACGCGCACACGTACACACACTTCTGCTCTTGCACAGCCCCCGAGAACCTCAGGAGCAGCAGTAGGGACGGTAAATGCAGTAGTGGGATGGGAGGGCACGGGGTGGGGGGAGTCCCTTCTCGGTGCTCAAGTCACGACCTATCAATGGACATGTGCACCCTGGACCTACCTCCTTTCCCTTCCCATGCTACCTTGTAGCATAACCACCCTACACCTGCAGAAATAATCAAATAAGTCATTATGTGCAAGAAAAAGTAAATTATCGGGGTTCCTGCCTGGCTCAGTCAGTTCCGCATCTGCCTCTTAGTTTTGGCTCAGGTCATGACCTCAGGGTCCTGAGATTGAGCCCTGGGGTGGTTCTCATGCTCTGCGCTGAGTCTGCTTTAGATTCTCCTTCTCCCCTCTGTCTTTCCCCCCACTCATCTGCTCTGTCTCTCAAATAAATACATAAATCTTTTTTAAAAGTTTAGGTCATTGTTAGCAGCTTTGATTCAATGTCACAAAAGGTGCACCCCTCCAGTCTCATAGGCTATGATTACTATAGATTCTTTCTCCATTCATGAGTTATTTTGCTCTGGAGTAATTTCTCATCTATGCTGTCTGTTCCGTGGCGATTGCTTCTGTACTGAAAATATAAGTTGCCTCCTTCCTCTGCAAGGGAGCTTTTGGACATGCTTGTGGTGAGTGCACTTTATCCCAGTGTGCCTTTACCGTGGTTGTCAGTCTGCATGGACTCCAACCCACATGGCTTGGTGGCTGAGTAGGTAGGAAAGGAGAGGGTGTAAGTTTCTGCCTCTCTCCCTCTAGTGGGGCTGCAGAGGTGCCAGCAATTGAAAAGACGTCCCTGCATCAGGGGCAGTGCAGCCTTGCAGCAGAGTCAGGGACAGACGTTCTGTGCCTCTCCCGCGTCCATTTCGTCCCACTGTATTGCAGAGACCTCATGGGGATTGTCGTTCGTTCTTTGAAATAACTTACTTAACGATGTCCTCCAGTTTCAATTATAGCAAATAATTTGTTGAACGAAAAGAAATATTGATATTAAAGGAGAAAAAAATGACTTCCTTTAGCAAACAAAGCCATGATATTCAAATTTAATTAACCAAGAAGCCCCCAAAGCACAGAGCGCGTCACCCAGCGCTGACAATTAATTAGCTTTGCATCCGAAAGAGCCACAGGTATTGAGCAAAGAGTTGTGGATTAAAGGCTTTTTTATCCCTGCCCACGCTGTCCACTTCTAGCTATCATACCCTGATAGCACTTGGCTGCTTCAGGCATCAAATTATTTCTGGAGTGAGGAACTCCATGTCAGTTTCTCATTTCACATGATCAAAATACCGGAAGTGCGGGAATAAAGCCCCATTTCTTTTCAAATAAAGACCTCAAAGGTGAACACCACGATGGCTGTTCCCATTTCTGCTGCCTTTCGGGATAATTCTCTGCCAAACAGCTAAGGAAGATAAATATTAAGGAAAATTCCTGGGGAATGAGTGGTTACCCTGGGCTTTTAAGTGGGCTATCTTGTTTAGGGTAAATCATGCAATTTCTGGCTTTAACATTACATTAGCATATGCATCAAGGATTTAACTAGAAACTACTGGAGTTAGCATTTACAAGGCAGCATGATGTAATGAAAAGAACATTAGATTCATTAGATTCTTAAAATCAAATTATCTGGAATATGCTTATTCCTTGAAGGAATCTTAATTTTAGTTGGATGGTCTTTGTACTGTAGAAAATCTGTGGGCACGCGCACGCTCGCACACAAACACACACACTGGGCAGTTATTTCTCGCCAGAGAAATCAGGCCTTCGTGTTCTCCAAGGAATGGGCTCTCATTAGCCTGTGATTGTCTTTTTCTGTCTATAGCTAGATGGTTGTTACCTGGTTTCATCTACTTCATTCAGTAAGACTAGCCAGTTCTCAATTATTCGTGTTTATGAAAGATCCCAGGGATCGTAGTTCACTAAGATCATATATATCTGGTTTAGGATGGAATTTTAAACTTATATTTGCATTTGCTTGGGTCTGGTGTCCTAGGTGCTCATAGTTCTTTTTTTTAAGATTTTACTCATTCATTTGAGAGAGACAGCATGAGCACAGAGAGGGGCAGAGGGAGAAGCAGACTCCCCACTGAGCAAGGAGCCCGATGCGTGGCTGGATCTCAGGACCTGGGGACCACGACCCCGATGTAGCAAAGATGTTAGAGTTCAAAGCCGACGGCCAAGAAAGAATTCTTGAGACGTCTTTGGGGCAAAAAGGTGGTTTTATTACAGCACGGGGACAGGACCCGCTGCCCCACGGTTGTGAGGAATGGCTGATTACAGAGTTTCAAGTTGGGAGGGCATTAGGGAAAGCTTAAGTCTCTAAGGAATTTGGAAGCAAGGTTTCCAGGACCTTGGGGGGCTAGCTATTGTTAGGAAAAGGTAATTTATCACAATCTAATAAAACCTTAGTCATGAGACCCTTCAGATGTATATTGGTGGGTCTTGTGGTCAAGGTGAGGGGGTAATTGACAACATGTATCTTGGGGAGGGGGTGGTTAGAGATAAAGGAAATTTCCAAAGGAATTTTTATATGTTTAAGTAGACTTACCAGGATCCTGGGGCGTCGGGTTAAGATTGCAAAGTGTTAACATTGAGGCAGCTGAGTCCCTAGAGGAATGTCACTCTGCCTGTTTCAGGGACTTGTCAGTGGGCTCTGCGTAGTAAGGAAATTTCATTTTTCTTTTGCCTTCGTTTCCCACATCAACCTGAGAGGAAGGCAGATGCCACCCAGTCGCCCCCACAGTTCCTTTAATTTATGTATGACTGGACCCCATTTGCAAAGGTATGGCTCGGGAAGAGGTTGCATCACCTCTTCACCCCGGGGGCTAAGCTGGCTTGGCCTGGACAGATCAGGCCAGAGATGAAGATCTGTGGACAGGAAGCCCCTGGGTCAGAAGGGATTAACCACTAGAAGGTCAGTTAGCACAGGGCCAAGTGCGTAAGGACCCAAGTGCAAATGGGGGAAAAGCCTGGGGGCATGAACCCAGGCTGGAACAGAAGTCCAGCTAGCAAGCAGAAGCCAGGAGGCCGGAGACCAGGAAGCCGGCTTAGGAGTCTGGGAAGACCAAGCCACTAGCCCCAGTGCACAGCCCCTGGCCCCATGTCAGACGGCAGGCAAGGCTGTGTCCCACGGGAACAGGGCAGTGTGCCCACACCGGTCACACATCTTACCTGCCGCTGTCCAGAGTATCCATTGTCAACGCACTTCAAGGAGAACGCCCCGGGGGCTCCTCCAGACTTCGGTGCTCCTTAGGGCTTTCTCCTCCCTGAGAAAGTTCTTCCGGGTGTGTATCGTGGGTCAGGAGGTTGCAGCCTTCCCCCCAGAGAGCAGGGAGTGCGGGAAGTGTAGCTTTGTAGGTGTGTGTAGAGAGCAATAAGGCTACGCAGGTAATGAAGAAATTAACACTCTGGAGTCAGGTTGGGGGTATGTCCCGGCATCCAAGGCGGTGGACGAATTGGCAGTGTGCTCCTTTAGACCTGTTAGGCAGGAGTAGATGATAAGTTTATTAATTATAAGGGACTATTCTATCTTTAAGGCTCTTGAACGAGTGAGCGTGCGCTCTCTTGAGATAGGACTGATCGCACAAGTTTGAAGCAAGACGCCATCTTCCCAGAGGTCCCTCCATCTCAGAAACAGAGCTTCCTGGTCCCTAGTGAGCATTTCCCTCCAGGTCCTGCCCTGGCGTTTGTCATCTGGGCAGTACTGGGGTCTGATACGGGGTTTGCAGGATGTGTAGAGATAGGACAGGGAATAAAGAAGGCCACATGTCTCCAAGGCTGCCGATAGAAGGTGGCACCAAGTTGTCCAGTTCTGGACAAGTTCATTGGAGCAGAGGTCCCCCACCTTCTCTTCAGCCCGGGGACTCCGCCTCCTGCAGATGGCTCACCACTCCATCAGCGATCCCCTGGCACAGAATATCCAAGGAAGCCGAGAAGATCAGCCACAATGTCCAGAATCTTGCTTCCAGACAGGCGGAAGTAAGCCAAGCTCGGTGAATGGTGGGTTGTGAGCAGTGGCTGCATTTTTTTTTAAACATCTTCTTTATTTGGGGCTAAGAAAGCATTTCTCTTTTCATAACAAGGACCTTGGCTCTGCAAACACTCCCATAGGTACCCAGCTTTATGCAAAGAAGGTTTTACTTAGAATCGCTTTTGCAAAAACTATAGCTTATGAACTCATTCTTTCTGCTCCCATTATTTTTTTTCCCATTATTTTTTACATGAGCTGTATTTTTTCATTTATTCATAATATTCTCCCTCTGACCATGAAAAACATCCAGACACGAATGGATTTGCAACATCGACCGACAGCATGGTTTTCAGATACTGCTTTTTCGCTCGTGTGGTGTCCCCGGGCGTGGGTGAATGGTGTGCTGCTCAGATAACACTGGGAGAAGCTTCCAGATCTAGCCTGCTGGTGAGGCTCTTTAAATGGGTGGCAGGGACCCCCGCCGCATGTCTGCAGGCTCCTTCATGCTTCTGTTTATCTCCGCTGCCACGGAGCCAGAAGAAAGTTATCGGTCCTGCTGGGTTATGTGGATTCTTCTCCTCTATCCATTTTCGCAGTGGACTCTTGGACACAGAGCGGCTGCTGGGTAACTCACAGATGACTTTCATGATATCCACAGCCCATTGATTGCATAGTCATTCTGTGCATAGCTGCCATCCGGTAAATACCGATGGACTGATTGAGTTTCCCGAGCGTTCAGATGCATTCTAAGCAGCTTCCAGCATCCCGCGGCTGTCTTTAGAGGGAGGGGCATGAGGTAGTGGTGGATGGTACACACTGATGTCTGTTGTTATTGTCATGCAAGGGCTTACTCCGGGTTGGGGCTGTAGGGACAGAGAAGCCATTTTCGTCTAATTTGCCATTCACGTCCTAATTCTGGGCATGACCTGACTCACTCAGTGGAGACATTCTTCCCCTGTGCTATGAAGGTACGTTGCTAAGCAACCAGATCAGTAATTGGTAAATGCTTATATATGATCTGATTTGAGTTCCACACAAAAATATATAACCGCTTTTTTGTGGGGCGGTGGTTTCATTATTAAGCAAACGATTATCATCTGGTTTTATTTTGCCCAAATAAAATAAGATAACTGCTTTCATTTATCAAGTTGTGTAATAACATGACATCGTAGACCAACCTGGGCCCCAGATGAGCGAAAGCTTGAATCCTGATCTCAAGTGTGAGAATCACTAGTCCCACAGTGGTGGAGAAAATCTGGTAACTTCTGAGCCTTCATTTTTTTTTTTTCCCCGAACCTGTCATTTATGGTACAGATCCCTTCTCAGCTTCTTACCCCAGATTGCTGCGTGAAGATGGGTATGACCGTGGGTGGAAAATGGTTTAGAAAAGAGTAAGACCATTCAAGGCCTGAGCATTATCTAAAACTTCAGGCTCCTTGAGCGTGGGACTTTTTGTATGTCATAAGCTCCGAGGCTGGATGGATTCGGCAGCATCGAGCAGGGTCCACACTCTCCCCTCAACAAGGCACAAAGCTCTGGGGTGGGTGGCAGGTGTAGAAGGAAGGACGTGCGCGATATTGACCTTCAGGGAGCCGAAGCCAGTGCTAGAAACACTGACAGTGAAGCACAAGGCCCCGCCACAGAGCAGCATCTCATTAGAGGTTGGAACCTAAGATAGATTCTCTTAAGACCAATGGCTGTAAGACTTCAAGGACGCAGGTTAGGGCCCCCGAAGGCTGAAGGAGTCGATGACGGCAACTCACAGGAGCCCTTGAAGAATGGGAGGATTTTTAAGAGAAGAATACGGGTGAATTCATAGAAATGACCACTGTGGGTGAGCGCTGTGCATTAAACTCTAGACGTCAATTCGTTTCCAAACTCTGACCGCGATGGGCTACACTGTTTTGCGCAACGTGGTGCGAGGTTAATGGTCAGCTGTGTTTTGCTCCTGATGGTAAACATTTTATTTGAAGCCATGTCCTGAATTATCTTCCCGCACTAATGAAATGGATCATTTACATAAAAATCAGGAAAACCCCAAGACCTGTGTGCTTTTCAGCCTCAGGAGACATGGAAATGACCTCGGTGACAGCCAATTACAGCCTGGAAAGGTGAAGGAGAATGCTCTTCTTCCCTGCTGGGGGGGTCTCCGCCCCAAGCATCACGCTTCGAGGCGGGGCCCCAGTGCTTTCCAGCTGGTGTTTTGTTGCTGTTGTTTCTGGGTTTTTATGCACACATGGACATCCTACTTGTTTGCAGAAGCTTTGCCTCAGACCACTGGTTCTTGTCATGTATCTGCTCCATTTCTAATCGGCTTTATTTTCTTCGACCCCCCACGTCACTGACCCCACAGATTTCTGAGGAGCTGCTGTGATCTGTCATGTCATTGCTCATTATCAGGCTGTCTTAATCCTCCGAGCATTGAAATATTTTCTAATGGCACAGAAGCCTTCGAAGCCCAGGGCAGCCCCAGCCACTGTCACATTAGATGAAAGTGGAGTGTCTTCTACAAGCTGACAGTGGACGTCCGATTCCTGTCGTCCCCTTTCCGTGCAGAAGACGGGGCAGTATGGAGGGCCTCCCTCACAGCCCCCCCGCCCTCCCCTGGGTTCTTCAGCTGAGGCCTCACCAGTCAATTTCCTGGGCCCAATTTAGTAGAGCTTGAATGACCTCTTAATTTATATAAACCATTTACCCACCTATCTGAGCATCCCCCACTTGGACACCCCCCGCGATAAGAAGAAATGCTCTCTTGGGGTGCCTGGGCAGCTCAGTCGGTGAAGCGTCTGGCTCTTGATCTCCACTCAGGTCCTGATCTCAGGGTCATGAGTTCCAGCCCCACACTGGGCTCCGTGCTGGGAATGGAGCCTACTTAAAAAAAAAAAAAAAAAAAAAGGAAATGCTCTCAGAGTGTGGTCAGCAAAACGCGGTATGTCGAATTCTAAAAAGGATAGTGAATCCTTAAAAGAATGACTATGCTGCCTGATACTCCTGCCTACTCCCTAAAGAAAGTTCTATTCCTCATGAAGCCAATAATAATTCTTCAGGTATTGTTAAGTCAGCATTTTAGTAATTTCTACATACTAAGGGTGGCAGACCCCAATTTAATTCTCATGAGATACACTTGTCACAAGGTGCTTTCCATTTAAGCACCCACAATTCTGAAAATTCCAGGTCAAATGGTCTGTCACACAAATGCAAAAAAAAAAAAATCCTCATAAAGTCCCCCTCTGACCTATATAACTGAGACCTAAGATTTTCCCCCAACTAAACCAATTACGTTTACCAGGTAACTATTTACCTCCTCTTTTTTTTAAAAAAGATCTGGGTAGATCTGGCCAATGAGAATAAGTGAGCGTCCCATGTGAAGGCCATCTCAATTCTAAACTGATCCCTAGATTCAGAAAGCATCCCACAATGTGTTATGATAGCTTTCTCCTGGGTGAGATGACAAGGCTGGGGAGAGGAAGAGACAGAACCCAGAGGGAAAAACTGAGCTCACCAGTTTAAATTCTTGCCAAATTCCCAGCCTCATAAGGCTTAGCGTGGCACCAATTTCCTTATACGCATTCAGTAACTATGAATTTCATCCTGTTAGAGAGACGATCTGTTTTCTTGAAATAAGGCACAGAGAAGTAAGTGAAGCTTGTGGATATTTAGAGATGTGTGCTGGGATGCATAGCTTGAAGTAACCTATGATAGTATCCGTGATAAGAACGAGACAAGAAGGGGCGCCTGGGTGGCTCAGTCATTACACGTCTGCCTTCAGCTCAGGTCATGATCCCAGAATCCTGGGATCGAGCCCCCCATCAGGCTCCCTGCTCAGCGGGGAGCCTGCTTCTCCCTCTCCCACTCCCCCTACTTCTGTTCCCCCTCTCGCCGTGTCTCTCTGTGTAATAAATAAATAAGTAAATAAATAAAATCTAAAAAAAAAAAAAGAATGAGGCAAGTAAATATAGCTTATAGTAGTGTTTTAGGGTTTTCTGGTTGTTCGAAATCTTCTAACACGATCCGCTAAGTTGTTTCTCTCCCTGTGAAGAAAGAATTTATTAGAAGGCATTAATTACACAAAATACACATTTAGCCAAAATGTCTTTACCTGGTCAATTCTTTCATGACTCCATCTCCTTTATATCACCAAGAGTAATATAATTATTCATGAGTGGTTTCTGGACCCTAACCTTCCCCTCTCTGCCTGTCATTGAAGTGCTGTATAATAAAAGCAGAAGCTGCTGACTTCCAAGAAACTGGAACATCCAAGGCCGATCAGACCAAGCAGCTGGCTCTAATAATGTGGAAATTAAAGTAAAATGGTCTCATAGAACATAAAGCTATAAAACATGGCTCTTGTTAATTTTTCCAATTCTGGAATTCTCTTTTTTAGTACACTTATTTCATATACATGTTTTAGAAAGAAAGTAATTTTTAACTGTATTCTCAAAATAATTCCCTCCATTACTATTTTTCTGCATTGAAGCCAACAGGAGGCTTCCCTAAATGGAATTCAGAGATTCCAGGAATCGTTTCAGAAACTCGGCCTTGGGAGATTTTGGAAATCATCTGATTCTTCCAACGCATGCCTCGTTCCCCCTGATATTCCCCGGAAGTGGTTTTCTAGCTCCTCCTTGGGCATTTCCGGTGACAGAAAGCTCACTATTTCATGAAGCAGACCCATTACTAATGGGTTACTCTAGTTTCTAGAAAGATAAACCTTATACTTATAAACCCAAGTGTGTCTTTCTGTCCCACCTGCCTGTTTTGCTCCGTTAGAGAGACAGTGTTATACAACATGGGGCAGGTAGACCTACCTTTAGTCTCCTCTTGTCTTCCTACAATCCTACAAAATGCCATCTGTTGAGAACTTCCTTTGTACCGAACCCCTAACACACAGTCTTATTTCATTTTCCTAGAAAGTCTACAAAGGTAGGTACCATTTTTGTTCGATCTCACTGCACAGAAACTGAGTTTGATCATTTGCTGCTGACGGTGATGATGGTCGTATTTTCGCATGTCAACCAAAGGCCAGGTGCTGTGCACACCCTTCATAGACGTTATAAACAATCGGGATTGAAGTGATTTGCGCATTATCTACCCAGTAGCTGGAGAAGCTGGATGTTCAGATTCAGGTCAGATGCTAAAGGACTGTGGATTTCACTCTTGAAAGCCCCGTTTCTTTGTGAAATGGAAGTATCATTGTCTTCCTCGGCAGGTTTCCCGAGACTGAATAAGATGGCTTATGAAATTACGTGGCATTCTCGCCTAAAAAATTCTTCCTGCTACATGTCATTTACTCATTTTTTAAAAAGATTTTATTTATTTGAGAAAAAGAGTAAGAACGCGTGCGCTCGAGAGGGGGGATAGGGGCTGAGGGACAAGCAGACCCCATGCTGATCACGGAGCCCAATGCAGGGCTTGATCCCACAACCCAGGGATCATGATCTGAAATCAAGATAGGGATGCTCAACCAACTGAGCCACCCAGGCGCCCCTATTCACTTTTTTCTTTTCTTTTTTTTTTTTTTTTGAAGACAGTTTTTTAGAAGACTTTTCCTTCCCTTTTCTCCTGGTTTCTATTCTCCAGGCAAGATAGCCCCCAGATCCTTCAGTCTTCATTCATTCATTCAGCATATCCTTGTGCTCCTTTGGCCCTGCTAGGATTTACATTCTAGAGAGGAAACGGACAATAAACAACACAAATGATGACTAAGTAAGTCACCTGCTGTGTTAGAAGACAGGAAGTGCCATGCAGGGGATGGGTGGGTGAGGCAGGGTAAGAGAAATGAGGGTAAGAGAAACGAGGAGATTGGGGGCAGGTGCTGCTGGTTCATTTACTATGGCTGTGTAACCAGTTACCCCAAAAACTTTGTGGCTTAAGTCAACAATGATCACTTATCATCCCTCATGGTCTCTGGAGTTCAGAAATTTGGGACAAGACACAATGGGGTGGCTTATCTAGGCTCACAGTGCCTTGGGCCTCAGCCAGAAGACTTGAAGTATGGCCACTGCCATCATCTGAAGGCTCATTTACTCAGATGTCTGGTGGTTGATGCTGGCTATCGACTGGATGCCTCCACTCTTCTCTGCGTGGCCTTTTCCATGTGACACAGGCTTCCTCACAAGGCAGAGGCCAGGTTTAAAGATAGAGCTGGTAGAAGCCATACTTTCTGTTATGACCCAACCTGGGAGGTCATGCAACATCATTCCCACCACATTTTGTTGGTCAGGGCAATTTCGAAGTTCCAATGGCGTTTGAAGAGAAGGAAAGTAGACCGTGCCTGTCGATGGAGACACATCAATGTCATGTCCTAGGAAGAGCGCGTGGAATGGGAGACGTGTGGTGCAGCCATCTTTGGAAAGTGCAGTCTGACGTGGTGGGCAGAGTGGGTTCCCTGACGTGGTAACACGTGAAGAAAGATTTGGAGGAGGTAGGGGAGTGAGCCACGGGCCTACCTCTACCTGGGCTGGAGCGTTCCAGGCTAAGGCAGGAGCCTGTGCAAAGGCCCTGCGGCGGGAGCGAACCAGGAGTATTTGGAGGCTAGTATGGCTTGATGAGAGTAGCTGAAGACCAAGAATAGTAGGAAGGGTGGTCTGAGGTAGGAAGGAGGATACAAGGGAGGCCTTCCAGTCCACTGTAATTACTTCAGCTTTTTCTATGAGATGAGAAGCAAAATGGAGGAATAGGGTTTTATGAGCAGTTGTGTTTTAAATGAACCACTCTGACAACCATGTGGAAAACAGCCTGGGCAGTGAGGGTGCAGGCAGGGGGATGACAGAGGAAGGACGAGTTAGGAGACTCTTCTAGAAACCCAGGCAAGAGGGGTTAGTGGCTCAGACAGACAGTGGCAGTCAAGGCAGTGGCAACAGGCAGCGGATCGTGGATGCATTCTGGAGTTACAGCCCAGACAGTTTCCTGATGGATCGGCTGCGTGGTGTGAGAGAAGGAAGAGTCAGACGTGCTGGGGCCATTGCATGGGCAGAACTGTCATTTTCTGGAAGAGGGAAGGCCAAGGACAAATAGTTTTTCAGGAAAAGATCAAGAATTTAGTGTCTAAGTCTGAGACCTTGATTAGATATCCCAATAGAATTGTGGAAGGGGTAGTTGTATAACTAAATACAAATTTCCAGACAGGTCTAAGCTGGAAATAAAAATTTAGGGGTCCTGGGCATTGTGATATTATTTAAATGGTGTTCCTGGGAGATAACAGCCAGAGACAGAAGGTAGACAGAAGAGGAC
Source organism: Taxidea taxus jeffersonii (assembly GCA_003697995.1). Classification (NCBI taxonomy): domain Eukaryota; kingdom Metazoa; phylum Chordata; class Mammalia; order Carnivora; family Mustelidae; genus Taxidea; species Taxidea taxus. The sequence continues at coordinate 155 of RCUC01160221.1, read as the reverse complement.
CGAGGACTGAGCCCTGAGGCATCCAACCTCTGAGGGGTGAGGGGAAAGGGAAGAAACCAGCCAAGAACACCAGAAAGGCATGGCCAGGAATGTCCTGGAAGCCTCCAGAAGAAAGTACACAAAAGCGAAGGTTATAATCACTGCTTTGTTGGGTC